>BGNK01002299.1:0-106084 GCA_003297005.1 Symbiodinium sp. clade A Y106 | reverse complement strand
CCCCCCCATCCCCCATCGAGCCTGTTTTAAGGCGAACAGACTTCCAAGACGCTTCAGGTTCCTCGGGTTCACCGGCCTCAAGGCCTTGCAGACCCAAGTCCTGAACCCTGCACTCTACATATAGGTTTAATTAGGGTTTAGGGGTTAAGGCTAAAACCCTAGACCCTAATTAAACCTATATGTAGAGTTCAGGGTTTAAGGCTTAAGGAAGGGCTCCAGGGTGTATAGCTTCGTGGCTGTAGGATTTAATGGTCATTTGCCACCCGGCTCTTCAATAGATCATCAACTGCCAATAATCAAATGCCGATACTCGCCCCTATAAAGCAGTTAACTATCCAAAATGAGAAGCCCGAATCAAACCCCGCTAGCTTGTTGTGTCTACTTGTCCTGCCTGTCCTACTTTGGACGTCGCAATCGGTATTCTGACCCTTCACACCTAAGGAGTGTTGAGGATTTCTGGGTCTCGGTATGGTACTTCTTTGAGGGATGCTGGGGTTCCTCAGAGGTCTTTGAAGGGATCTTTGAGGGAGTTATGAGGCTTCGACAAGGGATCCATAAGGGGGCGACTAGGGTTTAGGGTTTTGTCTGCACCCTATCACCCAGCACGTGCCAGGAATTGACGCTGCTGGCGGGTGCGGCACCCAAAGCTTCTAGACACTGCCAAGCGTATGCACGGCACCTCACGGACGGAGTATGCGCTTTGGTTTCTTGTTAATGCAGGTGCTGATGGTGTATTTGCTGCAGACCATTATGTAGGCCATAACGCACAACGAAGCAAAGACATGACCTCTGACCGTTTACAGCTTGCGATTCACCGTAAGCTGTAAACCATAGCTGTGGGGTTCTCAGTGTCCGTTGCCCTCTGAATTTGTCGACTGCTGTTTCTGTGTGGTGTTGGTGCCACAACACTTCTCAGGGCCACAGCAGATGACGAGGGCCCGGTTACATTGGAGCAGGCCGCGCGGTTTAGGGTTTAGGGTTGAAGATGGTTTAGGGTTGTGGGGTTTAGGGTTTAGGGTTTGGGGTTCAAGATGGTTTAGGATTTAGGGTTTACGAGTTAGGGTTTAGGGTTTAGGGTTGAAGATGGTTTAGGGTTTGGGGGTGTAGGGTTTGGGGGCTAGGGTTGGAATTTTGGGGTTTGGGGGTTTTGGGCTTGTGGGATTCTGGATTGGGGTTTTGCTTTCGGGGGTTTTGAGATTTTGGATTTTGGATTGGGGTTTAGGGTTTAGGTTTCAAGGTTTTTGGGCTTAGGGTTTGTGGTTCAGGGGTTTAGGTTTTGGTGGGGGTGCAGGATTCCTTTGAGGTTGGGAATATATGCTTGAACCCAGGTCTTGAAGACCATGATCGAACACACATTACTTAGTCCCTAAGCCTTAAAGTCTGAACTCTAAGCCATGATCTTTACACGAAGCCCTTAAACCCTAAACTTCTAAACCCTTAAAACTTAAACCCCCAACCCTCCCGTAACCCTGAATAACCTACCTTTTTAGGGCTCCTTATTTTGATTTCCTTATACATGTCCTTAAAAAGGTAGGTCACACCTCACCAAAGACCAGCTTTTGCCTCAAGGCTGCTGCCATCGCCGAAAGGACACAGAAGGAGTCGGGATCTCGGGAGTTCCATCATGCCAGAGACTCCAATATCCCTTAATTAAGGAACATACCTTAAATCAGAGGGACGCTTAGAAGGGTAGGGGGAGGGGGGTAGGGGACTATACTTCCTTAAGTCGGCCTTATTAAGTCCTTATTATAGGTATTAAGGCCCCCTACCCCCCTCCCCCCTACCCCCCTGAGGGTCCCTATGATTAAAATATAGTAGCATCCCTAATATGATTTTTGGCCCATTTCTTAATTAAGGGATCTCGGGAGTTGAGCCACAAGTTTAGCCAGATCTTTTGGGTTTAGGGTTCAGGCTTAATTATTGGTTTGGGGTTTAAGGGTTAAGGGTGTGGGTTTTAGGGTCTATGGCTTTAGGGGTTTAGGGTTTAGGGCTTTATGGATACCCAGACCTTCCAACATCCCTTAGTTGAGGAATATACCTTGAATTGAACTGGTGTAAGGATGTTTAGGGTTTGGGGTCTAGGGCCCAGATTTTGCAATATCCCTGATTTAGGGTTTGGGGTTTAGGGCTAAGTTGGTTTAGGGCTAAGTTGAGGAATATACTTGAAAAATAGAAGAGGACTGCTGTAGTATGACGGTTTAGGGTTTAGGGATACATGAAATTATAAGAGAACCCTATAGTGTGATTTACGGAGTATCCGAATCCCTTGATCAGGAAGATATGGATAGGGATCCGTATAAAGAGCTTGTAGGGTTCAAGGGGGCTGGGTTGGGGCTTCTTGATTTAATGTTCAGGATTTGGGATCTAGGGCTTTTAATTAAGGTCCAGGATTTAGGGCTTATAGCGTCTAAGACTTTGGGTCGACGCGGTTCAGGACCTTTGGGTTGCCGGTTGAAGGTTTAGGGGTTTAGGGGTTTAGGGGTTTAGGGGTTAGGGGTTAGGGGTTTCGGGGTTAAGGGGTTCAGGGTTTAGGGTTTAGGGGTTCCGGGTTTAGGGTTTTTATGCGCGATGGACCCTTGGACCATGGACGTAGTAGTTGTTTTGCAGTTTTTATCAGCACTCTAGTTGGACTTTCAATTTCTTCACTCTACTTCCAGTTCGACGGGATTATATTTAAAAGGATCCTGGTTTTATGGTCTTTTGCCTGATGTTTAAGGCTTCTAGAAGAAAGAGGTTTAGTTATGAAACAGTGGGGTCTGCCCCACAACCCTAACCTCTACGCACAGCCTGAACCCTACACTTTACATTGCATACCAGATCTTCCGATATACCATGATTAAGGAATACTCCTTAAATAATTTTAGGACGCCATTTTTTTGTAGTTTAAGGTAGATTCCTGAATTTGGGATATTGGAAGATTTAGGTACTGGGTCCTGAACCTCAAACCCTAACCCTGTAGACCTGAAATCGATGTCTTAAACCTTAAGCGCGAAGCCCCCGCACTGCCCTCATTGGTGTGTCGGAATCATAATGATTGCTACCAGGATGCTTACAAGGATTGATATATTCGAGGTTCATGAAAGGGTTCCTGCAAGGGTTTGGGCTTTGGGATGCCTATAAGGATTCCTATAACTCGAAACGAACCCTAAACCCTCAACCCTATAAGCTAAGCCCGAAACTCTAAACCTCAAACTCCAGGCCCTTAAGCCTAAACCCTCAACCCTCAAAATAAAACTCCAGGCCCTTAAGCCGAAACTCTAAGTCAAGGTCCAGCTCTTCGCTGGCTCGCTCCCTGGGCTTGGTCACGCGGGTCCGCAAGCTGCATTCTGCGAGCGAAGTTTAGAGTTTAGGGTTTAGGGTTTTTAGGGTAGAGGTTTAGAGTTTGGGGTTTAGGGGTTTTTGGGGAAGGGTGCTAGGGCAATTTAAGGCTGGTTCTCTAAATTGGGGTCCCTTGTAGGGTGACCTGTAAAGGACGGGACTTATTGCTATAGGTTCTTCAGTTGCCCTTTTTACTTAAGGCCTGCCTTCTTAAACATGAATACCAGGAAATTCAGAGCGGCTTGCAAGCCGATACTGCCGTAAGCCTAGTAGAAACGCTCGGAGCCGCTGACGATTTAGGGTTTAGGGTTTAGGGATCCATCCTTAATACCTATAGGGGCCTTACTAATTAGAGTAGGGTTTTGGGGCATATGATACTGTGATTACAATGCGAGACCCCCCCAAAAAAAAGATAGTATAGGTAGTTATGGAGCCCCTACTATAGAACCCTACTATAGATCCCTTATAGACCCCTCGTAAGGAACCCCGTAAAGGAGCCCCCAACAGGTAGTATAGGTAGTTATTGAGGCACCTATACTATACCCCCCCCCCATAATACCCCTTATAGTACTCCTGATAGACCCCTTTAACAGGAACCCTAAGGAATAGTTAGGTAGTTATTGAGGCCCTTATATTACCCGATCACAGGCAGAGCAGATTGGCATATCGACCCTCGCCAAAATGCACGAGCAGGACCGAGCCGGGGGTCCGTTTGCTTAAGGTTCAGGGTTAAGGGTTTAGGGTTCATAAGAGTTTAGGGTCTCTCTCTCTCTCTTTCTTTCTCGGGTGCATAGACTGCTGAGTTCCGACGCCGTTTCGTTCCAAGTGATATTCTAATGTAGCAGAGTAGCAGCCGTTGCATACCAAAGATAAGAAAGGGATAGGTCTCCCACTGGCCCTTTTCACTTTTTGACTTCCTAGGTTCCTTATTTTCTGAACCCACTACCAACAAGGGAGCCCTGCTTTATTGCTAGGTTTAGGGTTTAGGGTTTAGGGGTTTAGGGTTTAGGGTTTAGTGTTTAGGGTTTAGGGGTTTAGGGGTTTAGGGTTTAGGGTTTAGGGGTTTAGGGTTTTAGGGTTTAGGGTTTGGGGTGTATGAACAGTGGGGTTTTACGCGCATCCTGAGCTCATGTTTGTCAATGGGCATTCGAAGACCGGTAGCTAAGCCTTTTTGGTCATTCCAGGTACACACTTTGACATAGCTCTAGATAACGATGACATAGGCATTTGTGTAAGTATTTTTTATACAGTACATTACAATATAATATCATATGCCATAGTAAAATATAGTAAAAATATTCTATATTTTTTCATAGCATAACATAACACAAAATGAGTAAATAAATGAAAAATAGATAAACAAATAAACAGATACATATGTATATATGTATGTGTATATATATATACAGACAATAGACGTAAACATAGGCCCCATACAGACATAGTACAGCGCACTGTATGCCTAACGGAGACTGCGATGCTAGAGCTTGTTTAACCTGCATGTGCCCTAAACACCCCGAACACTAGAAGCCCTAATAGCCTAAACCCTGAACTCTAAACCCGACCCCTAAGCCCTAAACCCCTAAACCCCTAAACCCTAAACCCCTAAACCCTAAACCCTAAACCCTAAACCCCTAAACCCCTAAGCCCTAAACCCCTAAACCACTAAACCCCTAAACCCTAAACCCCCAAACCCCTAAAGCCCTAAACCCTGAACCCTAAGATGTGTGACCGAGACGGCATGCACTCTGAAATCCCGAGCTCACTGGGCATCATGACTTTTTGCAAGTGTAGGGTTTGGAGTTTCGGGTTTAGGGTTCAGGATTTGGAGTTTCGGGTTTAGGGTTTAGGCTTTGGAGTGTCGGGTTTAGGGTTTAGGGTTTGGAGTTTCGGGTTTAGGGTTTAGGATTTTGAGTTTCGGGTTTAGGGTTTAGGCTTTGGAGGGTCGGGTTTAGAGTTTAGGGTTTGGAGTTTCGGGTTTCGGGTTTAGGGTTTGGAGTTTAGGGTTTAGGGTTTGGAGTTTCGGGTTTTGGGTTTTGTTTCGGGTTTAGGGTTTGGAGTTTCGGATTTAGGGTTTAGGGTTTGGAGTTCCTTCATAGTCAAGGTCCCTGCAAAGAGCGTGGCATGTGGTACTGCTAGTTCTGGGGTCGGAGTCTCTATCAAGGCCTTGCGGGGCTAGCTAGTTATGTCATTTAGATGCACGTTGCGGCAGGGAGAGTAACCCCTTTCAGAGACTGCATGTCCCAAGCTGTTGGGAGAGTTTTCGATATATACAAGTGCACTTAGACTTATATCCAGCGCTTACAAAGGTCAGGGTCCCAGGTCTGCCAGCCATTGTTTGTTTTATCATGATAGGTTTGTGGCGCACACAGGCATGTGCCCTTCAAGTGATATCTTGCAAACTGCGAACATCCCGCCCCAAATTAAAACCCCATCCTCTATACGGCATCAAGGTCCCTAAACCTGTAGCCCTATTCCCGAGCTTCAATAGCCGCCTTTCGAATGCTGCTAGCTCGAAACCGCAAGCACTGGACGCCAGGAGGAAACTTTCGATCGGATCACAGAGGACATGGAGGATATCAAGGCTTGCAAACCCTAGGCCCCCAACTACCCTCGAATATGCCTTAGATACCCACTATTAAGGACCATAAGGGCTACACTGAGTACCCACTATTATAAAGGACCATAAGGTCTCCATTAAAGGGCCATTGGTGGGTCTTGGACGAGAATGCGAAGATGCTTTCGGGTTAACCTGAAGGCAACTTGAAGGGATCGGGAGAGTTTGATCCTCGAACAAGGAGGCGGTGCACGTGCGAAATGGGCTCCAGCGATAGGGCCCGAAAGATTATGATAACAGGTTGAGTATCGTTTAGGGAGAGTCTAGGGGTTGGGGACAATATTCCCTTACGACTTACTGCCTTGGGGCTCCATGAAAAACTCAGTTCCTGAGCTCACAGGCCAACATCAAACGCAGCCGCAAGCTCGTGGGCCAAATCGCGCGAAGTGCTGCCGGAGACAGGCTGGCACAACCTCGGCCGATGCGGTGAATCAGTAGGATTCAATATAGAAAACAAACACTAAAACACTTAATGCAAGAATCCCCAACGAGGACGCCCTTGATGATTTCAATTTCGAAACACCTCAAATTTCGTTTCTGCTTGACCCCCTAAACCCTAAACGGCACTCTTGGCCTTGTTGGCGTGAGAGTCCCTACGCCAGCAGCCCCGCAAAACTCTTGGGCGCTTTGTACTCGGTGTCTGACCCTGAAGATCATTTGTCGGATAGTATAGGGGATCATGGGACTTGTAGTAATTACTCGAGAAGGGCCTTCGCAAGATACGTAAACTGGCTTCCACATATGTATATATATACATGCCGTAGGAATACCAATGCGTAATTATTCGAGAAGGCCTCTGTAATCGCAGGTAGAGAAATCATGCCGTTCAGCCAGATGCTAGCACAAAGGCGAGTCAAACTTGATGTGCACGTACTACGTTCCCGTTCGACAGACACAATTGCCAATGAGGCAGATAGGCTATCAACCTGATAGCGCGAACCCTTACATAATCGGATCCCGTAGAGAAGGCCGACCCAGACAGCACTGGTTACACAACACCCATGCTCTTATATATACGGCGTTACCAGGCAATGACAACTACATCGGGTTTGAACACAAACGGCTAGGATTCTGCAGGCAGCGGGAGACAGAATCATTTGACCAACGTATCTCTGTTTACTTTCCTTCCAGCCGAGCGCTCATTGCAGATGCAGGGAGCTGCATTGAGCGCAGGGCTTTTGAAAAAAGTAGACAGGGAAAGCTGCGAGCTTTGGAGGGTTGCAGGGGTGCCGCGGACTTAGCTGCAAGGTGGCTTGCATACCTTCTATATCTAGTTGTCCCAAACCCACACCCTAACGATCCAGATACCCGATAATCATATCACCTACTTATTGGTTGCGTAGGACCCTTAATGCACCACAACACCACGTCAAATCCCTGTAAGACCCAACTCGTTTGAACTTTTTTGGTCCTACTTTCTATAGCGTTTTTTGGTCCTACCTTCTATAGCGGTTAGCGGTCTGAAAATGTAGTAAGAGTATGTAAATGCACTCCCTTCTAGTCCCTGCATTATTATAAGAACACCACATGGGAGCTGAAGCCGAATGTTCCGAAGAATTTCCTGTTGTGTATGCATGCAAAACACAGGACTCAAACTCAAACCCCCATTCTGTTTATGTAATGGATTAAGGCCCTTGCATAACGGTGCCTTCTACAGTGGAAGGCACGAACTTTTCATTGAAGGTTAGAGCGAAGGTTTAGGCTTATGGGTTAGGTTCATGGCTTAAGGTTTGGGGAGACGGGTTTTGGGCGTTGGGTTCAAAGCGTTGCGCTTCTTTCTCCAATGTCCATACCATAACCGAGTAAAGTGATCGCCCATGGCAGGTGCATTCAGATTCTCTGCGTCTTAATCACGATCGCGGTCCTGGCACGGCCTCTCAGAGACCAGGTTCCCCAGTACTACTCTTCTGCCCTGTTCATTTTAGGGCTCCCTTATTGCGATTGAATACCATGCAAAAGGGTCCCTTATTTTAAGGAGGCACTGGGGCACTTAGGAGACCTGCTTCGACCCCAAACCCGAAACTGTGATCTTCTTCGAGGACGTGTATCAAGTTGCAGTTGCAAGTGCACTGTATTGTCCACTGAGGCTACATATATCAATCCGCTTATTATACGTGTGTACATATACACGTACTACCTACATATATATGTATATGTATACGTACACCTCTTGTGGCAACTAGTAACTAGCAGGAAGTTCCTCAAGAAGAACCCAGAATACCCCAATCCAAAGCACAAGCCCTACTTTCCCCACTTGTCCAATTTTTATGTTGTGCTGGCGGCCTGAGGTGCCGGAGCCTGATAGGGCAAGGTTTCGGGTTTGGCAATTGGGGGCTTGATAGGGCTCCTTTACAACTTCTATAGGCGTCCTGCCAGGATTCCTTTACGAGTTCTATACGAGTTACTATACGACAAAGGGGTTTATAAGTTTGCGGCATAGTGACCTTCACAATCAGAAGAAGGGTTTGCGGTATGCTATACAATAAGCATTGCATATTGCACGGCGCCCCAAGCAATACTAGGTTGTGGAGTACTACATGGCCGTGTCTTATTGGGGTTATCACGGCTGAGACGGTGCCAAGCTATTCAGACTTCGCTGTCAAGCTGTCTTCTGCGTGTGTCCTTGTCATGCTGCAAGACTGGGTATCTTATGCACTCAGAAGTACCGCTTCTGCTAGCAAAAGGTCACTTTTGTAACTATATTCTTAACCAGAAAACTGAGTGATAGTCGCAACTGCAATAAGAGATAGAGCTATGACAACAGGGTCGATATGGCAAGAACCAGACATGACTTCAACACCCCGAAGATGCCCCGGGCCCAAACGTCCGAAAGCTTCAACCACAAGAAACTCCTCCTCCATGCCTGCATGCCTTCATGCCTAGACACTCTTTGCCAACTGGCAAGAGCTGCCGGTCAATTTCAGAAGTCTGAGCACCTCAGAGTCCATCTACCCAATAGATTTTTTGAACCCCAAACACTTCAGAGTATAGTGCTTTAGATCTACAACCCCACCACGCAGACAATTGAGAGCCGATACTTTGCTGCCACTTTGGCTCGCATGGGGGTTCGAGTCATTCTGCTGGATTGTAAAGGCGAAAGGCTGCGGCTGTGTTTGTACAAGTGCTCTCCAAACCAGCGTAGCAGACACAAATCATTAGATGCCGATTGCCTGATGTAAGGGAGATCCCCGGGTTTGCCAGTCCCATTTTCGTACTGTCAGAGCTGTTGTTGTCGCTGCCATTGTTGCAACCATGCTCGTCTCCCTGCATCTGGTTTTGCTCAGTGGGAGGGAAGTGGCCTTGTCCGCGGAGCACTCTGCCACAGTGGCTTCTCTACGGCTGAAGGCACAAGAGGAGCTCAAGATCGGGTTTTCAAGATTCCGAAACCCTACACTCTAGATCTTTTTTGTTGCACCAACCCAGGGCCGAAATGCCTGGCACCCGGAGTGAGACGGTAAATGTTAGGTTGACCCAAAAAGCTTAAGGTCTGCACATTAGAAAAACTCCTGAGCCTTCATCCTTCTGAAAGAGGAGCTCAACATCGGTTTTTCAAGATTTCTGAGCCTTAAACCCTGAACCCTGAGACTGACCCCCTTTGAAAGAGGAGCTCAAGATCGGTCTCAAGAGATTGGTTTCCAGTGCTGGGGCTCTGCTTCCGGAGAGGCTGTCGATTGCAGAGGCTGGTCTCCAGGACCCAGAGTTTGGGAACCGGTTTCGGGTTTAGCGGCTCAGGGGTTTAGCGTTTAGAGGGCAGGGTTCAGGCTTTGTGGCCAAGGCCTAGGGATCAGGGTTTAGGGTGAATAGATTAATAGGGTATAAGGATATAGGGGTTTTGAGGAATCCAAACATCTAGCCCAAATCAGGAAGATCCCTCTGAAAGCAGGAAGATGAACCCACCAAAAGGATCCCCTAATTCTAAAATGCCCCGAGGATGGTGAGACAGTTTCGGCCTTGGTCCAGCCTGGTGAGCCGCTTTGCAGCTGAGTGCTTTACATTTTTTGGGATAGTGTGATCCCTTAAAGGAGCTCTTATTGTAACTGATAGAACTGAAAGATTGCAACTAAGGCTGGCATCGACCGAAGTTGCCTTTGCGTTTCTGAGGGCCGATGGCAGCGTGGTGACTTGGGGTAGCTTTGGGCGTGGTGGCGAAAGTGGAGATACCGTGCAGTCACAACTGAGACATGTATGGCAAATCAAATCCAACCCTCATGCCTTTGCTGCTATTCTCAGCGACGAGACCGTGGTGACCTGGGGAGACGAGTCTTTCGGCGGAGACAGTTCTCAAGTGCAAGCAGAGCTCCATGACGTGAAACAGATCCAGGCCCCGGAGCCCTAAACCCTATAAACCCAAACCCTAAACCTTCAATGAAACCCTAAACCCTAAACAGATCCAGGCCACTGACTTTGCATTTGCAGCCCTCAGGGCAGATGGTTCCGTCGTTGCCTGGGGGCACCCGAAAGAGGGTGGCGATGCCCGGGATGTCCAGAATCATCTGAGGAGAGTTACGAAAATCCAAGCCACCAAAGGTGCGTTTGCTGCCATCAGAAGGGATGGCTCGGTCGTTGCCTGAGGCGACCCGGAGGTCGGTGGTGATATCTCTCATGTGCGGATGCAACTGGTTGATGTGCAGAATATTCAGAGCAACGATTCGCTTTCGCTGCTTTGAAAGTAGACGGTTCTATAGTGACCTGGGGCCAGTCGCACTGTGGTGGCGATTGCCGTGCAGTGAGCACGCAGCTGCGGGGCGTGCAGCAAGTTCAAACTTCTGGAGGCGCCTTTGCAGCAGTCTTAGAGTCTGGCGCCGTAGTTGCTTGGGGTGCCTCCTTGTGTGGCAGCGGCTTCGAAGCCGTGCAGACAGATCTTCATGACATTTGCCAGGTCCAGGCCACGAAGAGTGCCTTTGCCGCGTTGAGACGCGATGGAACTGTGGTAACTTGGGGCCCTTCTTGGGCGGGAGGCGATGCTGCAGATGTCCAGTCCCAGCTCAGCAACGTTGTTCAAGTTGCTGCCGGGTACCGGGCCTTCGCGGCTCTCAAGAAGGATGGGTGCGTGGTGACCTGGGGTGACGCTACGAGTGGCGGAGACAGCAGCGACGTTCAGGCGCAGCTTCGTGATGTTGCACAGATCCAAGCAGCCAGTGCGGCCTTTGCTGCTTTGAAAGCTGATGGGTCGGTGGTTGCTTGGGGTAGCGAGAACAGTGGCGGTAGCTGCCCTGAGCTCAAAGGAGTCGTGTCTATCCAGGCATCCCGCAACGCTTTCGCAGCTCTCCTAAGCGACGGAGCAGTCATAGCTTGGGGCAGCGCCGCCGCAGGCGGGGTGACGCCAAACCTCTCCTTCCGTAACGTCTCGGACTGCCCGCCTCGGCCAACCGGTGCAAACAGGGCCAGGGGAGCTCAAGCAAAAGTCAAGGCGAAGGCAGGGGCCAAGACAAAGACGGTCAAAGCCATCAAGAGACCGGCCATTGCAAGCGCCAAGTCTGCACACGTGAAAAGAATCAGGGCATGTCAGCCACAGGTTGTTTTACGTGCTAGACATATATAAAACCTAAACCGAGTCTAGGGGTGCCGAGGTCATGATCACACTGGCCATCACGAACAATGATGGCGGAGACTCGGGCCGCAAGCATCCAAGGTTTAGGGTTTGGTGGAATTTCGGGCATGTGTTTTCAGCGTATTCTAAGATAGTGAGCCCACAGTTGGTTTCTGGAGTTTCCAACACTAGTGGCCCTTGATGCAGACCTCAAACAGTAGGATCGATAAGAAAAAGCGGCACCGCTAGGTTTCATAAACCCCCACAATTCAGATTTTCGAGAACTGTTTGTAGACTGAAGGCTGAATCATTTCCGAGCTCTTGCAATCACTCCATAATCCTACTATATGACATACTGTTGATGGACAAAATCCTGCATTACCCATTATAAGGAATATACCATAATTCCCATAGTTTAGGGTCCTTAAGGTCATGCAGGATTTTGTCCATCAACAGTATGTCTGAAGACCGTGTTGTACTTGTTCAGGCCCCTGTTTCGCGTCGAGGGCCGGAAGGATTTAGGGTCTGGGGGTCCGAAGGACTCAATAATTAGGTACTTGGGTTTAGGATGGTAGTTAATTAGCTCAATCTTTAAGAGAGTACATGATTATTAGGTACTTGGACCCTTAGGGTAGGGTCTGGGGGTATGGGGCGCGAAGGGTTCAGATTTTGCTGGCTCTAGGTTGTGTGGGTTTGGGACTTTGGCGAGGGTCGTGAGTGTTTAGATCCGCTCTGTTTCAAACCCCATCCTAGACCCCTAAGGGTCCAAGTACCTAATAATCATATACTCTCCACTAAATATTGAGCTACATAACTACTATCCTAAACCCGAGTACCTAATTATTGTGTCCTTTGGACCCTTAGGGAACCATCTCAACAATCCAAACCCAAATCTCCCCTGGTTTCCCCGGCCCCGCGCCCCCCTGAACCCTCTAGTGAAGCCCGAACACTAAACCGGGATAGTTCTCGGAATACCTGCAACCCCGACAACAATTTCCGTTCTTTAGATCCTAAAACCCCGAAGACCCTTAAGCCCCAAATGCCCAAGAGCCCAAACCCTAAACCCTAAACCCTCAGCCCAAAGAGCCCAAGAGCCCAAGAGCCCAAGCCCTAAATCGCAAAAAGCCTTCAACCCCACACCCGAAACCCCCAAACCGAAACCCTACACAGCCTGGGAGCCCACATCGAAGCCAGTTAAGTTTGCGAAGAAGTCATCTAGTGGCCTTAATTAAATACCTATGCTATACTATTTTGGGGGCTTCCTTATTATAATGATAGTATAATGGGGCCCAAAGCCCAATTCTACCTTTTTTTGAAGGCCCCTATAGCAATTTGGCAAAGACGTAAAGACCTCAAAGCCCTGAGGCCTCAAATCACCAAAGCCCGGAAGTTACGAAGTCTTGTTCGATCCCCTAAGGGTTGAGGGTTTCTTATTGGTTGTAAACTCAACTTTTCAACTTTTGGGGTTCTTATAAGGTAGTCGATTCTGAAAGTTTCAACTTTTATTCCCTTGGGTTTTGGGCCAGTGGGGTTTAGGGTTGACACCGAAATTCGGTACTTGGGTTGAGGATAGAGCCAACCCTAAACCCTTATAAACCGTCTAAACCGTTATTATCACTAAAACCCTAAACCGTTATAAACCCTAAACCCGTATTATACACCCTTAGAAACCTTATAAACCCTTATAAACCTTACAAACCCTTATAAACCCTTATAAAGCCTTATGAACCTTATAAACCCTTATAAACCCTTACAAGCCCTATAAACCCTTATAAACCCTTATAAACCCTTACAAACCCTATAAACCCTTATAAACCCTTATAAACCCTTATAAGCCCTAGCCAAGGCCAGTTCAAAGTCCTCGATCCTGTCCGCCAAAAGGGAAGCTGCGGGAGCCCGAGGTTCCCCGAATTTAGGGTTTAGGGTTTTAGGGTTTCGGGTTTAGGGTTTTAGGGTTTAGGGTTTAGGGTTTTAGGGTTTAGGGTTTAGGGTTTAGGGTATAGGCCAGGGCCCTTAATGGAGCCCTTATAGTCCTTAATAGCGGGTATTTGGGGTATAATAGAGGGTAGTTAGGGGCCTTAATAATTAGATGGGAGGTCTAGGTAGGGACCTTAATAATTAGAATAGGGGGTTCCTTCAACAGATCCTTAAGAGGGTTCTATATAAGGGCTATTACAAGGATCTTAGTGTAGGGGCCTTAATAAGTCGAATGGGGTCCCTTTAAAGGGATCCTTAAAAGGGTTCTATATAAGGGCTACTGTAAGGGGTATGACGGGGTTTTAGTGTAGGGGCCTTAACCTGATTATTAAGGCCCCTACATTACATCTGTCGAGGGNGGGGGGAGCATTGGGAGGGGGGGGGGGGGGGGGGGGGTTTAGGGTTTGTTTTGGGTACAGGTTTTGGGGTTTAGGGTTTTTCGGGTTTTAGGGTGACCGATTCCCGATTCCGGGTGTAGGGTTTGGGTTAAGGGTTTAGGGGGGTTCTGCCATGCGATGAACCTCCAACACACACATGCATCCATGGCCGAAAAGGCAAACACAACGAGCTCATTTCCTCTTCATGACCTTCATAATGTGGACCCCTGACACCGAATCCCTTCGCACAAAACTGACCAATGCTGTTATACGTCTATGTTCCTGAATCAGGTGACCTCCTGTGGCCAGTAACTGCCAAACAGAGAACCCTTGTCTGTCCCGGCCTTTCACCTAGCTGCCGGCTGCCCTACTGATGGTTCGATGCTGAGCCCGCATGGGTTGACGCGAGACCTTACACCCTCAACCGTTGAGGGTGTCCGGGAACCAACAGCGTAAAGAAAAGTCTACAATAACCCTAAACCCTAAACCCTAAAAACGTGGTACACTCTAACCGTAATTCAATGACAACAAACTCAAGCCATCTCTCGCTAACTGAGGAGCCCGGCGCTGGATGCAGTGCAGTGCTAGCATTGGTGAGCTCCGGGTTGGGGTTAGGGTTTAGGGTTTAGGGGTTTAGGGTTTAGGCAGGGTGCCCAATCCCTAAGCTTCTGAATCTTACATCCTAAACCCCGATGAACTTTGTATCCTGTACCCTGATATAATCACCCAAGTCCTCAACCCTAAATTCCTACACCCTGACAAACCCTAAATCCTAGAAATTACCCTAAGGCTCCTGGACCCTTGTAGCGAGATCCCGAAGCCTAGCCCCCGGAAGCCGAAACCCTCCCGCAGAAAGCCCAAGACCCTCTTAGGAGCCTTCGGGTAAATGCTGAACCAAACCCTAAACCCTAAACATCAGCTTGAGGAAGAGGACCATGCATTGGGGCTCAAAAATTAAAATGGTTCGGGTTCAGGAATCCGGTGGCTATAAGGGTACCTTTTGGGGTAAGGGTTCCTTCAAGGGCTTTAATATAAGGTGCACTTCAAGCGTCCCTGTAAGGGTACCATAAGGGATCTGTAAGGTTGCCATTAGGTAATAAGTGCCACACATTTTCAGTATTTAGGTTCCGGCTTGAGTCAATTCCTTTTATCTTCGCAGTCACAACCTGAAGGACCAAATGACCCTTAAAAGTAGGGGCCCTATACCCATATACTCCTTTTAGGGTTCATTTCGTCCTTAAGGAAGCCCTTATTCTTCTAATCGGTCGCACCCCCAATCTAAATCCGCTCGGAACGGCAGAGGCGCACGTGTACAGCTTGGCTTTGCTCTTCTAGCACAGCTTTACCGGTGTCTGCTGAGAAGGGCCCCTGACGAATACAGGGATTCGTGCTCAGGGTGGCGGATTCAGAGTTCAGGGTTTAGGGCTTCAGGGTTTATCAACTTCGGTTCAAAACAACCCTAAACCCCAAACCCTAAACCGTATACCCTAGGTGCACGCAAGCTGAAGCTCAAGTTGTCTTCCGGGGGTCTGTTTGGTTTCGATGTGTTCATGTCTATTCTTCATTAAAAACAGGGGGCGAGTAGGGTTTGAGGTGTAGGTTTTAGGGTTTAGGGTATGGGGTTATAAGAGATTGAAAAATACAAAAGCAGAATGCTTCTTCCGGAGCACATCGGCCAATCTGCTCTGAGTCCTAGCTTTGTGTAAGCGGGAAAGCTGAGGTTCGCCAAGAGAGGTGTACCCAAAGGCCACAAAGTAGTTCATTTTGGGGATTACCTTAAAGAATTCCAAATATGAACCCCCAAAAGGAACTACTTTGGGGCCTTTGGGTGGAGCACGCAGGGCTTGGAGAGTCAGCTCCCTGTCGGGCTTGGAGTTCAGGATTCAAGTCGACAGTCCGTGCTGGAACATGGTTGGGAGGATCCAAAAAGTAGATCCCTTAAGGGGGTTCCTAGACAGGACCCTTTAGTAGCTAGGGTCCTAAATCAGGGGATCTACTTTTTAGATCCTCCCGGGGGTCTGGGTAAGGGATGTGTTCTAGGTTCGTAGCAATGATGCACACGATGCCTTCTCTGCACATGTTGCTGGCAGCGTCATCCACAAAGTGGTTTGGCATCTCAGGTGCAGTCACCGGCGCATGTGTGACGAAAAATCTTTCTTGCTGCCCGATCAGGTAACATGTCTTCTTTAAGTGTTCTTTCTGTTGGTCTACATGTAGCGTTGAGGGTCCAATTACCTAACTGTCAACTATAATATACCAAGCCCCCCCCCAGCTTTTAACCTACATTCCTGCTATCCTGTCTTCTGGACCCTCATGGTAGGGTGTACTAGATGTTGGAAGGCAGAGCGGGATACCCAGCCAGCATGGCTGAGTTCATCGAACTTAAGGGTAGGGATGTAGGGTTCAGGCAGTTTAGGGACTCCTGCCGAAATAACGGCCCTCCAAGCACGCAGCCCGAAGCTGAGACCCTAATAGTGTTATAGAGATTTCGGACCACAGCGATCTTTCGAGGTTTTCTGCCTTCAGAAGCATTGGGCATGCCATGCATGTGCATACATTCGTATACATGAATGAATAAAGGCGGCATTTATCGTTACCAATGACATACCTTCGTACACATGCTTTCAGATGCACGAACTAAATACAAGTATTACATCATACATGTGTGACTCGAAATGCTCACGCGTGTGTAGGTGTATACACATATAATCACAGATATATGCATATATATACACATATAAACACAGTCGTTCATACATACACACATACAGATAGAGGCAGATGTGCATTTCGCAAAATGCATGTAGATATTCACAAAACGGCTTGCCAGCCATCCGTACATGTTAATTCGTACACACATTGCACAGACAGACAGAGACAGACGCACCGACCGACAGACAGACCGACAGGCCGACAGATAGACAGACAGACAGACTGACTGACAGAGATTGACAGAGAGGCAGATACAGAGAGAGAGAGAGACGCAGAGAGACACAGACGTCAAGGCAGGGTTATGTCTAAGGGTCTCTGTGAGGCACCCACGTGATGGGGAAATGAGAAGAAAACTGAATTTCGACCCTGCAGCCACTACGACTTGGCATTCTAGAGGCTTATGAACCATGGGTTCAGGATGCAGGGCTTGGGCCTTTGCTGCACAGCCTTTCTGGGTCTGGGTTGCAGGGTGCTCTTACAGTTCCCAGTTTCTGAAGCTTGTTTCCTATGAAGTGCTAGGCGAAGTTCCAGAATAGTAGAACGCAGACTTCTGAAGACTTAGGCACCTTCAGAAAGTCGCGCAAGCCTCCAAATATCTAGGTTGACCAGCAACATGGACAGAGCATTCGATCCACTCTGATGCCACACCAGCACAACGCCACAAGTCAGCCAAGCAAAATGAAACTCAAGCCTTTCCCCGAAACCTGAAACATTTGAGGAGCCACCAAACACACACTAGCCCCGAAACTGACGGCGTCGGTCGGGCGCATGCCGGGTTCATGCGCTCTCCCTATGGGGATTCTGGCTGGTTGGCGCTGCAGAGCCCGCATCCTGACAAGAAGGGGGTGCGGTCATAGAGTTTCTTCGCGGTTTTTGGGGTGCGGATTCGGGCCTTGTGAGTTGTCTACGAGTTTTTCCGTTTAGGATGCGGGTAAGCATGATTTTCGAAAGTTGCAGGGCTTGTGCATATAACTTACATGCACACTGTTTAACTCAGGCTGCAGATGAAAGCACCAAAGCGTCCCTTCAGCATGCGTCATGCCTTCCCTAATGGTCCATGTGCATACCTCGGAGGAGCCTTGGCCGTAAGTTAAGTCAATAGGCACTTGGATATGTAACTACATAGATGATTAGGTAAGTATCTTACTAGGCATACATATACATATACACATACATATACATATACACATACATATGCACTTGCACATACACATGCACTTGCACTTACACTTACACTTGCACTCACACTGACACTTACACTTACACACTTACACGTACACACTTACACACTTGTACAATTCCACACACGCATACACATACATACATACATACATACATACATCTCTCTGTATGTATTGCATGCAGATAAACTACCTAAACAACGGAACCAGAATCAACACACCAAAGCGAAAAGACACGTAACTAAATTCAGCTTCAGCCTGAGGTCGTCTTCTGCCTGGTTCTTAGTAGGGAATGAAGGGATGGATCCCATATACCCAAAGGGTCCAAGTATCATTATGGCATATACTTATAGGGTATTTTGGGGGTCTAAGTATATACCATAATGATACGTGGACCCTTTGGGATAGTAGTCCCGATATAATCCCCCATAACAGTCCCCATAACCCATTCCCCATTTCCTACTAAGCACCAGGGAGTCTTCGAACTGGTTTGCCGCGTCTTCCTCGACTTTTCAGAGCCCCGCCGCATACCGCAGCACGCCCTATGCAGGTGGAAGCCATGTTGGGTTTAGGGTTTAGGGGTTCGAGGTTTAGAATTTAGGGGTTAGGGTTTTGGGCTGTAAGTTGGGTTGTTGTGTTGCTGGATCGCGTTATGAGAGGGGTTTGACGCAAGGTTTTCTTTTCTTGTGTTGTTGGACTTTCTGGCTTAGAAGGCTTTGATTCGGTTTGCAGAGTTTTTGTTTTAAAAGCTTTCGGTGTAGAGGGTTCTATAGGAGGTTTATACATTGTTGGGTTTCACAGGGGTTGCATATGGTTTTCGGTCTAGGATCCGGAGCTCGTGGGTCTAGGGTTCCGGATCGGACCTCCGGGGATTAATGTAGGATTTTGGGTCACGGCTTTCGTTGTGTGGTTTAGGAGTGTAGGGCTTTGGGATTTCGTGGTTCGTAAAGCTTCAGTTTGGGGTTTGGCGGGGTTAGTTTGGGGTTTGGGGACTTATTGTTACAAGTTGCTTCAAAGCCTATGAAAAACCTCTGTTTCTTCGATGCAAATCCTCTTGAGGGCCTTGCAGGGACCTTGCAAAAAAGCAGGTTTCGGTCGGTTTATGTAACAACTACCTGAAGGACCAAATGACCCTTAAAAGTAGGGGCCCTATACCCATATACTATGAATCCCTATATGGTATATGAACCGTAAACCCTTTTAGGGTTCATTTCGTCCTTAAAGTAGAGATGTGCAGCATCTGACGTTGGCGGGCCCTTGGTGCTTGGCCTTTCCCTAAGGCTCCTTGTGCCCAATAGTATGTACTTAGGCGTTATGGGGGTTGCCGCACATGGAGCCTTTGGGTGCTTTGAGGCTTGAGCCCTGAATCCTAATCCCTAAACCCTAAACCCTAAATCCTAAACCCTAAACCCTAACCCTAAATCCTAAACCCTAAACCCTTAAACTCAAAGACTTGAATCTGGCGACTCGCAGACTAGCGGGTTTAGGATTCAGGGTTTAGCGGTTTTAGGGTTTGGGGTTGAACTTTCTGTGAGATCAGTTTCAGGGCATTGGGTTCATGTTCATAGGATTTCGACTCAAGACCTTGGCTGTGCTGCTGCTGCTGCGACTACGACGACGACTACTACCACCACCACCACCACTACAACATCTACTACTACTGCTTCTACTGCTAGTGCTGTTCCCGCTACGACGACTACGGCTACGACTACGACTAGTACTGGACTAGCGCCAAACACAAAGCCTAGGCATACCCAAAGCCCTCTAAACCTTAAATGCCCGAACCGTAAATGAACTCCAAGCCGAACTAGGACACCCCACGGCTTTTTAAGGGCTCCTTAATCGCATTGCTTTCTATATGTAACAAACGCCTCAACTCTGAACCCGGGAACTGAAAATGCCAAGCGCCTAAACCCTAATCCTCAACCCTAAAGCCCTTAACCTGAAGGCTATAAACGGTAAACCCGGAAACTCCAAGCCCCTGGCCCTGAAACCCTCAAACTTGAACCAGCAGGCATCCCTTTGACGTTGTCGGCTCCCCCCGTGGACCACTACCACACGGAATGGTCCTACCAGCCGATTCCTTATGAGTATTGCAGATTTTGGCTTGGGGTTAAGGGTATAGGGCTTAGGGTTTTGGTTCTTAGGACTTAAGTTCGCGATTACGGTTGGGGTTTTGGTTTCGGGCTATGCAGACAGACGTAAACTCCTGATCAATAGACCACCCCTTGCCTTGGTAAGCGCACAAGCGTGGGATTGCTGAACCCCTAAGGGTCCATGTGCCCAAATAGGATATAAATTGGCCTGAATGTAGTCCTTATTAGGGCCAAAGTAGATACAAGATGGGTGCATGGACCCTTAGGGAACAACAAGAACCCAATATCATGGCCAGAGGAGTAACACACAATCGTGGTATTCACCATGCTCCTTTCTGATTGAAGTAGTGGCTGTATGAAACAGGTACCAGTCTGCCACACACTACTATAGAGTCCCTATGTAACCATCAGTTAATCAGAATCTACCCGCATAAATCCCCATAATTAGAAAATCCCCATAATTAGAAGAGCAGGCCTCTTGTTGCTGAAACCGTAAACCCTAAACCCTAACTTGTGTTTTAAATGGGTTCCGACGATCTCTTTTGGGCAAGCTTTTTTCCTGAACATGAGGGTTGAGTTGAACAAGTGTTCAGGGGTTAGGGATTTCAGGGTTTAGGGTTCAGGGTCTAGGGTTTAGGGTTCAGGGTCTGGTTCAGGGTTTATTTCAGGGTTTAGGGTTCAGGGCCTAGGGTTTAGGGCTCAGGGTTTACGATGAGTTGACTGCGTGTGTGTTGGGGGAATAGAAGCAACACGCACGCAGAACGTTCGTGTCAGTCCCACCCCAGACCACCCAGCTCATAAAACTTTAGGTGGATGGACTGGATGGTGGAATGGAGGGAACACCCCAAACTCTAAATCAAACTCTGGCCTGCAACTCTGAGCAGACTCCAAACTCTGGGCCCAAACTCTGACTTTGATCCAGACCCATGACAGGGTTTGGCCTGGGGGAGCCGAGACTCGGACTCGGACTCCAAACTCCGGACTCCAGTCTCTAACTCAAACTCCAGACCCAGACTCCAGACTTTGGCCCCAAACTCTGACCGAAACCCCAGACTTTGACCCCAAACTCGACCCAGACTCCAGACTCTGGTCCCAAAACCTGACCCAGACTCCAGACTCTGGCCCCAAACTCTGACCCAAACTCCGAGCCCCAAACACGGACCGAAACTCCAGACTTTGACCCCAAACTCTGACCCAGACTCTGACCCAGACTCCAGACTCTGGTCCCAAACTCTGACCCAGACTCCAGACTCTGACCCAGGGGCGGGCAGGAGTTTTGCGATTTTCTGAAGTTGGGTTTTGCGACTAGAGACTGAATGGAGGTTCTGGGTTGGGTTGGGCTTGAAATTGACGGTGTAGGGCGCTCAACGGAAGCAATGGCAAGCAATTTCTATTTATTTCTTTCTTGAGGGTTTAGGGTTCAGGGTTTAGGGTTCAGGGTCTAGGGTTTACGATTAGTTAGCTGCGTGTGTTGGTGGAAAAAGAAGCAACACACACGCAGAACGTTCGTGTCAATCCCACCCCAGACCACCCAGTTCATAAGCTTTGGGTGGATGGGATGGAGGGTGGGCTGGAGGGAAATTTCAATGTAACTTTTCCCACACTCTGAGTCAAACTCTGCACCCAAACTCCAATCCAGACTTTGACCCCAACTCTGGCGAGGCCCAAACTTTGCCCCAGACTCCAGACTCTGACCCCAGGCTTTGGCCTTTGACCCCAAACTCTGGCCTCAAACTTTGACTCAAACTCAGACCCAGACTCCAGACTCTGGCCCCAAACTCTGACCCCAACTTTGACACTCCAGACTCTGGCCCCAAACTCTAACCCAGACTGCAAACTCTGGCACCAAAATCCGACCCAAACTCTTGAACCAGACTCCAGACTCTGGCCCCAAACTCTGACCCAGACTCTGACCCAGACTCCAGACTCTGACCCCAAACTTTGTTTGAACTCTGACCCAAATCCTGGTCCAAACCCAGAGCCAAAACGCGGCCCCAGACTCTGACCCAAACCTACTTCAGGGTTTGGCTTTGGGTGCCGAGACTCGGGCTCGGACTCCAAAATCCAGACTCTGGCTCCAAACTCTGCCTCAAACTTTGACCCACACTCCAGATTGTGGCCCCAAACTCTGACCCAAACTCTGGCCCCAAACTCTGACCCAGACTGCAAACTCTCACGCCAAAATCTGACCCGAACTCTGACCCAGACCCCAGACACTGGCCCCAAACGCTGACCCAAACTCAGACCCAGGCTCCAGACTCTGGCCCCAAACTCTGACCCAAACTCTGACCAGACTCCAAACTCTGACCCCAGACTCTGACCCAGGCTCTGACCCAGGCTCTGACCCAGACTCCAGACACTCTACACTCTACCCAAATTCTGGCCCAGAATCCAGACCAAACTCTGACCCAGACTCCAGACTCTGGTCCCAAAATCTGACCCAGACTCCAGACTCTGGCCCCAAACTCTGTGACCCAAACTTTGACCCAGACTCCAGACGTTCTGACCCAAACTCTGACCAGACTCCAGACTCTGGCGCAAAACTCTGACCCAAACTCTGACCCAGACTCCAGACTCTGACCCAGACCTGACCCAGACTTCAGACTCTGGCCGCAAACTCTGACCCAAACTCCAAACTCTGGTGCCAAACTCTGTCCCAAACTCTGACTCTAAACTCATTTGAGCCAGATTCGGGCCGCAAACTTTCACCCAATCTCCGGACATTGGCCCCAAACTTTGACCCCAAACCCTGACCCAAACTCTGACCCAAACCCTGAAACAAACTCTAGGGCTCTAGGGGTGCATTCGTACATCGATGCCGGCTCAGGCACCAAATCCCAAACCTGGTTTGCGATTAACGACCCGATCCGAGAGATCTTGAATTTCTGATTCTGTTCCACGCATCCCAACGGACAAAACTTTCCCGTCCTCGTCGTCGTTATTGTTTTGATGTTCGTCGTTCTTCCTGCTGCTGAGAAGCATAAGATTGTTAGCGGTGTTGATGTTGATGGTATTGTCATCGCCTTTGCTGCTGCTGCGGGTTCAGGGTCTAGGGTTTAGGGTTCAGGCTCTAGGGTTTAGGGTTCAGGGTTTAGGGTTCAGGGTTTAGGGTTCAGGGTCTAGGGTTTAGGGTTCAGGGTTTAGGGTTCAGGGTTTAGGTTTCAGGGTCTAGGGTTTAGGGTTCAGGGTTTGGGTTCAGGGTCTAGGGTTTAGGGTTCAGGGTCTAGGGTTCAGGGTTTAGGGTTCAGGGTCTAGGGTTTAGGGTTCAGGGTCTAGGGTTTAGGGTTCGGGTTCAGGGTTTAGGGTTCAGGGTTTGGGGTGAAGAAGGGGTTTTCTGATTTTGGGGGTCCTGGTGATAAAACAGCTACTAGCCGCTAGCCTTCTATTCTGCTATGCATTTGTCTGAAACTCCCGTATCTCGGGTTTCATTCAGGAGCCAAATATGTAGCTGGCAAGGACCAGAAATCGTCAACGTAGTTTTCGACAAGCCTTTGACTTCACATCCATCCGTAGACCCTCATTCCCGTACCCCAAATCTAAAGCCTGCCCCGTGAGATTTGCGCATGAACTTTGCCTCCAAACCGGACCTAATCCAACTTCAGTTGGACACAACACTCGTAATCGTATGAAGGTGTTGGCAAACATACAAGCTGAAATTACAGATGAATCCTGAATCCCCCGAGGCCAACGCATTACTCCCTGGTGGTTGCAATGATCAACCACTGGGCACAGCACCGTCGCAGCAGAAAGTTGTTTTGTGTTTGTGCTTCAGTTCGATAGATGCTTTGAGAATGATTTTTGGGATGGCGGAGGTTTCCGTGTAGGCTCGTTGGCAGCTTCATACGTTCATTCAATGCAAGTCGTACTGCCTTTGCTCGAGTCCATACAGTTGTTTGACCAGCACCAGGCAGCCACGAGCGCAACACATTTGAAGACATGCCGCAGGAACCCAAACCGAGCATTGCAATTCTAGATATGGTGCGGGAACAAGAAGGATAGGAAATCTCCTCTGTAGCCGCCAGACACAGATTGCCATATCAGCGCCAAAAACGATTGATGTGCAACGCATCAAAATGAGCGCGGTTGCTTTGAACCTAACTCCTCGTATTGACCGTGGGTCGAGCGTCCGACAGCCCAAACCCTAAACCCGTGTCTCTTGGCTCGCCTAGGAAGCTTCGACGAGTATCCAACCATCTGCGACGAGAAACGTTGGCGGAAGCCTGGCAGCTGTGGCACGACCTGATTGTCGCCACTTGACTCACGATGTTGATGATGATGATGACGGTGATGATGAGAATGGTGACAGCGACGATGAAAATTTTAACGGAGGTATGCAGATGCGAACCGGTATGTTGCTGTTGGGACAGCGGTAGCAGCGTTGGCTTTCAGGGGTTTCTCCGTACCGGTCAGACTGTCATGGACAGAACATCAATTTGCATGAGCTTTCGGAATGCTCCTCCCGGCAAGCAACCCTAATTCAAAGTTCAAGCTGTATAAACGTCCTCCTGGTCCCGGACGCTGCTGCAGGAAGAGCGACTATCGAAACGGCTTGCAGATGCCGCACTTCTGTTGCCTGGCCGGAAGTTTAGGGTTTAGGGTTCTGGGAGTCAGCCCTAAACCCTATAACCGCAAAGGTGCTCTTCTCATCGAATTCAGAGTCTAGGGCCCAGGGTTTCCACGCGTCTTCCGAAGTCCTCTTCCCGCCGTGCTGCGCCAGCGGTGTTTCCACGACAGAGTCGTGGACGTTGGTATTTCTCCAAATTGGGGTCCCTTTTTGGATCCTTTATAAGGCCGTGCAATTTTATCTATTTTCGGACCCTAAAAGAGACCAGAATTTTAGGCAACTACCCAGATGTTGGGCGCATGGCATGATCCAGGGAGCCAAAGATATGCTGGAATCGGTTTTCCCTTAGGCTTCAGTTACTTGAATCGTAGGTTACTGGATGTTACTGGGGTATATAAACCTATAACCCTTAAACCCGTAACCATACGGTTGATGGACAAAATCCTGCATGACCCTAAGGACCCTAACTATGGGAATTATGGTATATTCCTTATAATGGGTAATGCAGGATTTTGTCCATCAGCAGTATGTTATATACATCCCCCTTTAACCTACGCAACTCGAGCCCTGGAGCTTGGGTGTGAGGACTTGGGCTAGGTGCTGATTCACTGTTGACTTAGTAGCTGAGTAGGTAACCATTAAGCTTTTGTGGTTTGTATAAAACCCTAAACCCTAAATCCTACCATAAATGAGCCGGTTAACCTTTTTAGGGCTAGGGTAACTCAGCCCCTCAGTTGCTGTCTATGCCACCATAGTTAGGTGTAGCTACAGTTAGATCCTGCATGAAACCTACTCATGTGTACCCCAAGGGTCCAAGCACCAATATAGTAGGTACTTAGTAGATAGTTGGGTCCCAAACATTGATACTATAACATTACTAGGGCCCTTTGGATACTTATCACTACCCATGACCTTTGAACCCTGAACCCTAAACCAAGAACCCAAAGCACAGGCAAGCCCAAGCCGTTTTACTGCCAGGATGCGGGCGTCAGATTCTCCGCGCCCCGTGCAGGCAGGGTTTCAAAATCGAAAGCGTCCGAGGCCTAAACCCTAAGTCCCTAAACCCTAAACCCCTAAACCCCTAAACCCCTAAACCCTAAACCCTACACCCGTCTATCCGACGACTTGGGAGGATGGAAGCTTGAAGCTGAATCCCCACCTCCATCCTAAACCAGTTACAGTAAACCCTAAACCCTAAACCCTTATAAACCCGAGGACAGTTTGGGTAAGGTCTTCCTAAACCCTAAACCCTACACACTAAACCCCTATAGTAAACTCATAAAGTTGGAAACCGGATTAAGGACAAATAGAGCTGGGATTCCCTATACATTACTCTTAAGGACTGAGGCTATTGGGTTTCCAGCTTTTGGGCTTCTACTGTAAGTCTTCGCAAGCCCGGCTTCAACACAGGTGGCCGTGAGATAAGTCCCGAAAATGTGAAGCATGATAAAGATCTAACCCTAAACCCTAAACCCTAAATAAGGGCCAAGGTATATGCCCCAAAACCACTGCCCTAGGGCTCCAGTTGCCGAGCTAGTAGGTTTCTGGGATAAAGAATATGGCCAGAAACCTACTATTTGGGTAACTGGAGCCCTACCCATAGGCCCCAAAGTAGTTCCTTTTGGGGGTTCATATCTAGAATTCTATAAAGTAATCCCAAAAAGGAACTACTTTGAGGCCTTTGGGTAGTGTATCCCAAAGGCTCCAAGTATCATTATGGTATATACTTATAGGGTATTTTGGGGGTCTAAGTATATACCATAATGATACTTGGACCCTTTGGGTATATGCCCGGAATCCTCAACTTGGCAGCGCCGGCCGTCGCGGCCCGCCACCCGGGCTTTGCGCTCGCCTGAAGCGACGCCTTCGCGGCCTGGCGGCTTCGCTAGGGTGTTCTTGGGGTTTCAGGGTGCAGGGTTCCTTTGGCGGGTTCTATAATTACCCCCAAAACCATATGTGTGTATATATGTATATATGTATATATATATATATATACGAGTTCCTCTTCAAGCGTTTCTAAAGCATCTTGGGTTTTGGAAACCGGTTTTGGTACGCGGACTCAAGCCCCTATCAATCCTAAATCTTGCAGCCCTCCAGCCTAAACTCTGGATCTTGAACATAAGGCCTAAGCCCCAAGCCTATGGGTGGTTCTCTAAATTAGGATCCTTTTTGCGGTCCTTTTTATAAGGGTGCCGTACTTGTAGGGGGGACCTAAACAGGGACCCTAATTTAGGCCCAAAACCTAGGCGCGGGATTCGAGTCATGAGAAACGAAATATTGCTTAGGGCCGGGCTGGCGTGGAGTCCACAGGACTTCGTTAATCCTAAGGATTTGTGGATAGCAGGTTCGTTTTTTGTCTTCGTGGTAGACCTGTAGGTGCATACCGTACCCCTTTTTTTAGGGTACCTACTTGCATATTTAACAGATCCTAACCATAAAACTAGGTACCCCCCAACAAGGGGTAGGGTATGATCCTCTAGGGAGTAAGTAGCCTTTAGCCTTTTGGGGCAACTAATCTTGCATAGTTCACCTTTGGCTCCCCTCGGCCGTGTAGGAGAGCTTGGAAAATCGGGTTCAGGGCTTGGGGGCATGGCTCCGAAGCTCTGGGTTTCGGGTTCGGGCATGAGGGCTTAGAGTTTAGGATTCTGGTTTTAGGGCTGGGGTTTGGGGTTGAACAAGTTTTGGGCTCTTGAGTAGCCGAGGCCGTCAAGATGGTCTCTACGAGGACTGGAGGAGTTGCCAAAGATCCAGGTGGCTCTTCTGGTCTTCTCGGCTCCTGCCAAAGCTTCAGCGTTTGAGTGAAGGGCTTTTCAGTTCGAAGTTCGAGGCCTAATGTAGGGAATAGTTTTTTTTTTGGGGGGGGAGGGGTTCCTTACTATATCTATAGTATGATATACCCCAAAACTGTATTGTAATCATAAGGCCCCTACAGTATGTAGAGTGTTGGGTGTCATTACTAGAGCAGCAGACGCTGGAACTCCCCATCAATCACAAATCAGCTAAGTCTTGAACCTGCTTAGTTGCTGACTGCTCCTGTGCATATTGTTGCTGCCTTCAGGGTTCATCGTGTTGCGTCGTGGCTTCAGGGTCCCGGTTTCGGGTCCCTAAGCTAGGCGTTTTCATGAGCTGTACCAACAGCTGCCAACTACTTGCTTGCCTTTCTTGTGTGGCAAGCCCCGATTCCGAAGAGGGTAGAAGGACCCGGACATCCTCCTAGAACGACGAAGGCTTAACGATTTAAAGCTGAGGGATTTATTCCTTCAGCTGTAGACCGCAAACCCGAAGTAGTCAAGCTTCGGTGACCCTTTCTATTGGGCCCCCGGCATTTCCTCGAAATGTTCACGACTCATCACAACCTGGAGGACTGATGCGCGAGGGTTAAAGTTTACAAAGTTCGATTCTGGTTGTAAAAAGGTTACGGTAGATTCCCCAAGTTGGGTCTAGGGTTTAGGGTAAATGGTTCGGATACTACTGCAATTAAGGTGCTGTGCAGGAACCCGTTTGAGAGGATTGCAAAAGGGGCCTGCTTTTAGATTGTCCGGTGTGGCTTTCGTGTGTGCCTCGCGAGGTGCTGGAGACCACCCGAAGCTTTGGCGAAGTTGGCAAGCATGTGGGTGGTTGTCAAAATTATGGTCCCATTTTGGGTACCCTAAATAATAGGTGCCGTATTATAATGGGGACCCAAAAGGGACCATAATTTTGACAACCACCCATGTGATTAGGAGTTGAGGATTTCGGATGATGGGGTTTGGGGTCTTAGCATTGGTAAGGGCTGTATCCTTAAATCCTAGACCGTAAACCTTCCCTTAAACCCTAAACCCTAATCCCTAAACCCTAAACCCTAATCCCTAAACCCTAATCCCTAAACCCCAAACCATAAAAAATATACAGGGGTCTTGGGAGATATGGGCTTACAGTGTTGGGGGTCTCAGGCTGTAGCGATATGAGTCGGTATGAGTGCCCGTAACTTCCGAAGCTGCTCCGTTGCAATCCGAAGGCTAGGGCTCTGAATAAGCCTTACGATAGGACGCACCTGTAGCTCCTATATGATCATACTGGATTCATATTGAATCCTTCTATATCCGTCTGTTTTTTGGGTTTTGGAAAGAATTAGCCTTACTATCTTTCACCACTATTGCTAATACCATTGTGATGATACTATATTGGTATATCATGTTTGCTTTCATCATTGCTCTACCTAGAGTGACCAATGTACCTGTAAATCAGGGGTATTACGGTATTACCCTAAAAATGTCGCATTCACTTTTTTTTTAATGTACCCGGGTTACTCTAGGTAACGCATTACATTATTCGTATTTGTTTTCCATAATGGTCCATTGCCATTACTACAGTAGTATTACTTGAAAGAATATTGCAGTTATCATGATTATGACAATTACCCTAAGGGTCCAAGTACTTAATTATCACATACTCTCCCAAATGGTAACCTACATAGCTACTATCCTAAACCCAAGCACCTAATTATTGGGTCCTTTAGACCCTAAAAGGGCAACATAATGTAGGAACCTGATTAAGGAACCCTGGGCCTATAACCCCCAAAATAGTAGGATTCATATAAGCAGCCCTCATAAAGCCACAAGGTTTCTTAATCAGGTTCCTACATTAAACCCTAAACCCTAAAACATGACCCCTAAACCCTAAACCCTTATAGATCCCTTACAAAGTACCCTTTAAAGGAACTTGAAGTGCCCGAGTCCCAACAGCTCAGAAAGGCCGTGTGGGCTTCGGAGCTTTGCGTCTCGGCCGTCTTCGGCGACCCTTGCGCCGCCGGCTGGCGAATGCCATGGTGCCATGGCCGGGCACGCTTACTTAGGGTTTAGGGTTTAGGGGTTACTTCTTTAGGGCCCGTTTAGGGTTTAGGGATGTTTAGGGTTAAGAGGGTTTAGGGTCGTGGCATCAGTTTTCTTGACTTTATCGTCTGGGGGGGGGGTGGTTTTCTGGCATGTGTTGTGTTGTTAGTTGCTTTGGTGTGCCTTTGTTCGCATGTACTATAGGGGCCTAAGCATAAGGGCCTAACCCTAAGGGTACAAAGGACCCAAAATTAGGTACTTGGGTTTCGGATAGTAGTTATGGAGGTTACTATCTTGGAGAGCGGGCCCCAAAACCCTATTCAAATTGTAAAGGCCCCTATAAAACCCTATTCAAATTGTGAAGGCCCCTATAGTACGTGTTGTGCCTTGGCACATATCGCTCTGCGCTTTTGGAAAGGATGTCGATGCCCCTAAACCCTGCAACCTCGCAGGCGACGCAAAGAAATAACAGTCACAACTTTATGCAACAAAAGCATGGGGATCAACAAACCTACCGTTTTAAGGGTTCTACCCGCTGATTGAGGAGTCATAACCTACTATTTTGTAGGGTTTGGGGTCACAGGAAAACCCTCTGTCCTCAGGCGAAGTGGCGAGAGTTTATTCTGCCTGCGGCTGTTCGGCTCACCCTCACGGCCATGAAAGGCTGGGCGCATTCTCACGAAATGACAGGAGTTCTGTGCAGGTTCTAGAGGGGGATCATAATCATAGGCGTTTAAGTTTCTGCACGGGCTTCATCCACATAAACGTAAGACGTAAGGATCTCGCAGCTCAGATTGTCAGGATTCCCCTTGCGGAGGCTTTTCAGCCGAAGTATGCCGGATGACCCTAAACCCTAAACTTCCCTAACTTCCTAACCCTAAACCCTAAACCTCAGGTGCTTCCCTTTAGGGGCCCCTTTAAGCGTCCAGGTGTGGGCTGCCGGGCGAACTCTTGGCGGCTGTTGTGCACCGGCGAAGAGGCGATTCGGGAGTTTTGCGAAGATAGGGGGGGTACCTTAGGGGCTCCTTTAAAGGGATCCTTTAAGGGTTCCTTAAAGGGATCTATAAGGGTTCTATAAAGGGTTCTTTAGGGTTTGGGAGTTTCCGAAAACTAGGGTACCTTTTTGTTGGAGGTCCTGGTAATAAGGATCCTACTATTTAGGGCATTTAGGGTACTATATTAGGGTCCCCTTATTTTCGGAAACTCCGATGTCGGTGCACAGCTTCGCAATTGTAGGCTCTTTTATTTAGGGTTTAGGGGTTTAGGTCTATGGTTTCTTGTAACGGTTTGGTCTTAGGGTCTTGTACAGGGTGTTGAGGTTTGCATGATTTGTTTTCTGGACTTTGCGGTTTACAAGCAGACGCTAAGGACTCACTTCTTAAGGCTCGTGAGCCCTCGGGAACGACGGTGAAGTTGGGTCTTGTATTGTATGGGAGGCAGAGATTTTGTTCTTAAGCTCACAGGTGTATATTAGGCATATATATATATATGTATATCTATATATATATATATATATATTTGGCGGTAGATTCAGACTGCCTGCGCATAGACCATGTCCTGCATAAGACAACCCTGAGCCGAAATAACTGAGCCCTCCACGAAACATAGACACCTCTGAACACTCAACCCTTAAAACCCTCAACTCCAACATATCCCTGAACCCTCGACACCACTAAGGTTTGACCAGTGTCGGGCCGGCCCTTACAGAGCTTTGTGTTGCCTTTTCGGTTGTTGGGCCCAGGAGCGCTCCCAGGATAGTTTACAGTTTACATGTAGTTCTACTAAAACACACCCCAAAGCCATCTTCTGTTTGTCAAGGCCCCTATATCAAATACATAGGCCCTCAGACGGAATAGAAATCGTAATGTGCAGGAACCCTGAAAGGAATTCGGAAAGGAGCTCGCGTGAGGCCCTTCTATATTCGACCCTGAACCCGAAGCCCTAGTGGCCTGTCACGCTAGACCCTCTGCCCGAAACTCTAAACGGCCCCTGCTCCCAGTGAGAACCAAAGACCTTACCCTAAATCTTATCCCCGATAGACCCGAAACCCCAAACGCTGATCCCAAACCCTAAACCCTTACCCAAGCCTTAGACCCTAAAACCCGAACCCCCTAAACCCCTAAACCCTTATAGATCCTTGATGGGATCCCTTTAGAAGAAACCCTAAACCCCAAAACCCCAAACACCCTGAGCCCTATAGACCATAAACCCGCAACCCTCGACCCGAAACCCGAAACCCTAAACCCTAAAATCCTCAACCCTAGGCCCTGTAATTAAGCATCGTTTAAGGGAGCTTCCTAAAACCCTGAACCCTAAAACCCCAAACCCACAAACTTCTGCCAGGAGCTCAGAATATCCCCTAATCCCGAGCCCCTATAAACCCTAAACCCTCTATCCCTGACCGTCAACCCTATAAACCCAAAGCCCTCAACTTCTTCCAGGAGCCCGATTGTAAACCCTATAAACCCTAAGTAACCCTAAACCCTAAGCCCTAAACCCTAAACCCGAAATAACCCTAAGCCCTAAACCCTAAACCCGAAATAACCCTAAACCCTAAACCCTAAATAACCCTAAACCCTAAGCCCTAAACCCTAAATAACCCTAAGCCCTAAACCCTAAACCCTAAAAAACCCTAAGCCCTAAACCCTAAACCCTAAATAACCCTAAACCCTAAGCCCCCAAATTTCTGCGAGGAGCTCAAAGAACAGCTCCGGATCGAGGCTGCCGCCCAGGAGGCCGGCGCTGGCTTTGGACGTCCCCTTCAAAAGTGTCCGTTGAAGGGTTCCTTTAAGGGCTTAGGGGTACTAGGGTGCCTTTAAAGTTCCCTTAAAGAGGGCTTACGTATAGGGTTCAGGATTGTAGGGTTTGAGCGCTTGCTGCTGGTTGGAGATCTACAACACGCGGCACGAAAGGCACAAGCGGTGCAGGATGTTCAAAATAGAGTTTGGAGTAGTCAGAAATTTGGTGGCACTACCTTAAAGTCCCTATCGAAGCATACTGTCATACACCCCAAACCCCACTCCGACCGGGAAGGTCCCTACATAAGACTCTGAAAGGAACCCAAAAAGGAACCCATAAAAAGGAGGCCCTAAACCCTAAACCCCACCCTGATGCCTTCCCTGGGAGGATTTTCGGTTTGCAAACATACCTGCGAGCTGGAAAAGAGGCGCTTAAAACGATCACCCTGAAGCCACGGTGTAGGGTTTAGAGTTTAGGGTTTTGATTCCTCCGGTGGTCTGCGGTTCAATACAGACCGGGGGATTTTGAGAGAAGGATGGTGCGCATTACCTAGAGGCTCATACCCTACTCCTTTCGGGGGTACCTAGTTTTATGGCTAGGATCTGTTATATACAAAAGTTGGTACCATGAAAAGGGGTAGGGTATGAACCTACAGGTACTGGCTCATCCTGATGCTTCGTTTTGTTTTTTCTGAAGGCACAAGCCCATTAAGGTAATGGGTCTTTAACATTTGCTTTATTGTCTTGGGTCCAAGCGGCTGTAGACTACTCCGTAGAGTTTATGGGAATGACCCAGTACTAGATAATTGAAGCTCCCATACTACCCACTAGAATTAACTAGGTATACATCAGCATCCTAAACCCACCAGCACAAAAGCTACAAACCCTATCGAAGACACCGTAAGTTCTCGACCCCGAAGCATCCTTCAGCTTGCACCCGGAACCCTCATCCTGTAAAGTGCACCCTAAACCCTGTACCCTAATCCCTACTTGAAGGGGCAGGGGACTTAGTAAGTAGGTTATAAGTAGAGTTATAAGTGCCCTAAATGGAGTTACCCTATTTATAACTCTATTTAAATTTTAAAACCAACTTACTAAGTCCCCTGCCCCTTCAAGTAATCCCCCTCAAGGCCTCAGCGATGCAGCAGCGCCGCCTCTCGCGTCTTCACTCTCTCGGTGCAAGGCTGATGGCCGGCACGCTGCGAGCGGCGCCTTTGAGATAAAGGGAGGCGTGTTTTCTGCTCCCTCAACCTGTGACCCTAAACCCTAAAGCCCGGAATCCATTAAACAGCGATGCCTTGTCCCCCGCAGAGACCTCGAGCTGAAGCCTTAACCACAGTCTGCGATCTGTATAGGACATGTTTGTGTCAGGTACGCTGAACCTTGAGGTTAGGCGGCTTGAGGCCGCGGTGTTCAAGTGTTCAGGGCTGGGGGTTTGCATAAGAACGATCCCAGGTGTTCCAAGACCCCTTATATTATATTATATATACGATACTATATTATATTATATTATATTTTTTGTTATATTATATTATATACCTGAAATCATATCAGGGATCCTACTATAGGTATAATCCTGAACTAAGGGCTCTTGGAAGATCTGGGAAGGATGCCTCCCGCATAGGCTCCGAGGGATACTCTGGGTTCTGCGGTCAGAGTGCAGGCTTCTTGCACATGATTTCTGGCTTCGGTTTTGGGGTGAAGGCATCTGCTTCTGTGATGTTTGTGTCTGGTTTGAGGTCTACCCTAAGGGTCCAAGTATATATCGTTTATATTAATCACATACTCTCCAAAAAAAGTAACTTACTATACCCCAGTGCCAAATTATTCGGTCCTTTGGACCCTTTTAGGGTATAGCCAAAGGCCAAGATCCCAAACGACACCCAAACCCGAGGCGGCGCAACGCACGAAGGCTGACACCTTCTCGCAATGGCGCCGCAAGGTCAATTGGGCTCGAGGGTTCAGGGTTTCGGGTTTAGGGTTTAGGGTTTAGGGCTGTTCAGGGCTTTCCGGGTTTAGGGTTGCCGTAAGGGTCCATGCCCCATATAATGCCCGCAGACTGTCAAATTGGTTCCATATGTGTAGTCTAGCACCAAAATAGGTCAACTAGCTACTATATTGTAGCTACATGGACCATGAGGTTTTAGGGTTTCGGGGTTCCTGGCTTTAGTGCGCAAAGAACGAGAGTACGGGTGTAGGTTTTGGGGGTTGGGGTTCAGGGAAGTCAAAGTTCAACGTTAAGCGGTGTTCAAGCAAAGCAACAGACCCTACAACTTGCGTGGCACATTCAATAGCGCGCAACACAAGCAGTGTCGACCATGTCCCTGCTTACTTCACGGCCAGCTTCGTGTGACTAGTACCGGACCCAGAAACTTAATTGCGTGGTCGGGGGGCTGGGAAGGGCCTATGTCGCGAGATAACTCTTCGCAAGCACCTATGCGTCTTCCATAGCCGGAGGCGCAGCTATGTCCACCGCGCACCCGGGAAGCAGTCCGGCAGGAGCTGGAATGGTTCGTGCAATTTGTTCGGGTCGAGAGCTTTGCGATGGATGTAGCCAGGGGGGTTATACGGCTAAAATTGCTAAAGCTTAATTATGTCGCTAATGCCAGCTTGCTTTGTATGTCGCCTCGGTCTTTTTGCATGGGCCGGCTTGTCCAGGGGAGTTCGTGGTACTAGACGCGGCCGAGTTGAGAAGTCATATGAACCCTCAAGCCCAAAGCCCTGAACCCTGATCCCTAAACCCTAATTAATCTAGCACAAGGCACCAGAAATAAGGCCGTAAGTTCTAAACCCAGAGGCCCTCAACCTGAAAGCCGTCTCAACCCACCCCCCCTCAAAAAGAAATTTCAAGTTCCCTTCAACTCGACACCTCGAAATCTTCAAATCCTACAGCCCTATAAATGCCAGGACACCAAAAACCCTAAACGCGAAAATCCTAGAAGCCATCTCTCCTACTATACCAGGACCCCCCAAGGGGCCCTTTATTAGACTCCTTATGGGTATTTGGCGTATATTAGAGGGTAGTTGGGGGGTCTAGGTATGCTCACGTCTCTGTCATAAGCCCTCGGAGAGATGGACGGAGCTGCCTAAAGCGGTTCCGAGCTCAGGGGCGGGGAGGATGGCTTTCACGTATATACTATAGGGGGCCTAAATAATTGCCTGTACTATTATGGGGGGTCCTTATTGTAGTTATAGCAATGGACCCCCAAATCCTATTCTAATCATTACTGAGGCCCCTACAGCTGGCCCCTACATTACCCACTTGAGGGTTTAGAGTTCAGAGTTTAGGGTTTAGGGCTTGGGGTATAGTTATAGAGTGTGTGTGTGTAGACTCATCCGCAGTAGCACTGGAGGCCCTGCGGGCAGGCGACTCGGGGCAAGTCAGCCGACTTATACTAAAGAACCAAGAACATCGCAACGGCCCCTCAACACAAGAGGGCGCAAGGGCTACGGCGAGCACCAAGACGCACTTTCTTGGTTGACAGTTGCGGAATCTCAGTATGCAGAGTGGAGACAGCAGCGGACAATTATGATCCATCACCATTCCAGAACAAGCGGGCTCGGACGTCGATGTCCTTGGCGAACCTTAGAACCAAGACGAAAAAGCTGGAAGAAGGTGGGCAAGCCAGGGGCCAGCACGTAGGGTTTAGGGGTTCGGGTTTATAGGGTTAGGGGTTGAGGGTTTAGGGGTACTTAATGAAAGACTATAACTTAACTTATCATAGGGTCTTCATTCTTGTCCTTAAACAGGATGCCCTTTGATAGAGCCCTGAAGGTCCTCAATAGTCTTGGGGCATGATAGAGGTTATTTCTTGATTGAGGAATATACCATATCTTATTAAAATAGGATTCCCAAAGTTTATTTAAGGAGTGTTCCTTAGTTCAAGATGCTGTTCTACAAAGGCTGTTGGGCGCTGTATTTTGGGTTCTTCGGGTTGCCGTTTAAGGTGGCATCAGGGCTTGTCTGGTTTAGACGTGGGGGTGTAAATATCTGGGTTGAAAGCACCGCAGCACAGCTCATGCTGAGCAACTGTGGGGAAGATGGAAAAAAGTTTCTGCCGTGCTGCTCTGCAGAGTGGAGGTGCATATTGCTGTATTGAATCTAGCTTCCAACCTTCGATAGGAGACCGTGGAGGCGAAGGTGGTGGAACAAGTGGATGAGGAGCACTGAACCCGAGTGGTGCCCTTCGAAAAACTTGCCAAAGATGGCCATAAAGGAGCTGGAGCAAGCTTTTTCCTTGGCCGAGGATATGCGCTGCAAGTGTGATTGATCTCCACGACCTGCCCGCCCTGGCGAGGAACAAGTGCTGGCATTCGAACCCGGGCTTGGAAGACCTGGACTTTTTCAAGCAGATTCAGACTTGCAAGACAAGTTGCTTGGTTGAACTTCCTTATGGACTTTTCCTCGACATCTTTTCTCAAGCAGTCAGCTTTGCAACTTGGGCGTTGTACTTCATGCAAGTCAACGTTAAGCTCCCTGAACCTTTAGCCCGAAAACCTTTAGCCACAAAGCCCCGAACCTTCAAACCTTAACCCCTCCCTCCTCAAAGGGTTCTATCTATAATAACGGTAATAACCACAATAACAACAGCAATAACAATAACAATACTACATACAGCTAAGAGAGGGGCCTTAGCTCTTAGAGTAGAGTTCAAACCTGACTCGTCGGGAAGCGCGAAGAGTCGTACAAGCAGGGTGCATAAGTAGGCCTTAGGGTTTAGGGTCTAGACTGTGCGGCTTAGGGTTTAGGGTTTAGGGTTTAGGGCTTAGGTGATTCCCGAAGGGCTTCGAAATCAGAACCTCTATGTCTGTGGGATGCACGAAGGTTGCTTACCTGAAGCTTCTGATGGTTATAAGTATAGCTTACGGTTATATATACAAATACAAACAAAACGCTAGATAAGCAAATCAAAGGAAAGTAAATTAATACATATATAAACAAATAGATTTATGTTTAACTCTATGTTTATGTGTATCTATATACTTACATACATATATAGATATACACAAAAAGAGTATGTTTGTATAAGTGTATGTATGTCGGCATGTAGGTAGGTATGCAGGTAGTTTTTTTTGTTGGTGTGTGTGTGTATATATATACACACACACTATATGTGTGTAGATATGCCTACACACATGTATGTATGTATATATATATAAGTGTACATACATTACATTACATACATGTGTGTATAAGTATAGATATACATGTATGTATATATATATATGCACGCACACTGTAGTTGGGGTTAGAATTACGTCTCATACGGATTAAGAAGTTTCCCGAGCAAGGGCGTGCAGAAAGTAAACAAGACAACACCCTTGTCGAACCTATATACCCGCAAGGTCCAGAGTGCCTCTGCAGTAGAATGTAGGGTCTATATTAAAAATTACCTGTATGTTTTGGACAAGTATACCGTATACCCCATAACAATACCTATAGGACCCTTTGGGACGGAACCCGTGCAGGACTTGCAGAGCGTGGTGCGGAGCGCGCTGCCCTTCACGCCACCCAAATGGGACCCCTTGTCGGGGCTAAGGGAAGTGAGATTGAATAACATTTCTGTGGCCTTTGATGAAGCCTGACGGCAACAATCAGGTTTTGAAAGGCTATGGTGTATAATAGTGTTTAATACCACTTAATAAACTCTGTATAGTGAGGCTGTAACATGCAACAAAACCGCCAAAATCTCATTTGACTATGACGGCATGTTGGATCACTCCGTCTTTCAGGGTGAGTGTTTGCCTAGCAAGATCAATTGTGGCACGGCCAAAAGAATGACGGGCTGATATCCGAAAGACGAAGGGTGCCCCGTCGAAGGATTCGGTAGTGATCTTCCGTCATGAAGCCAAACTGCAGCTGCCTTACTTCTGACCCTAGTCATATCCTCCTATGAAGTTTGGAGCAAGACCGAAGCAAGCCCATAGATCCTTTGACAGACTATACAGATCCTCTACGTGGTCAGTGCTCTAGTAAAGCCCTATGAAGACCTTTAGGTTTCAGTTTCAGGCGACGCCCTCAGCCCTCCACCATCAGCGAATTCTTCCTGCGAGGACCTGGCCAGGGTCGAGCAAAATGCTATGCCAGTGCCCTTTGAGAAGGACATGGCAGACAAGGCAAGGCAGGGAGTTTGGGGTTGAGGATGCATAGGTTGTGTTGTTTTAATGGTGTTTTTTTTCTCAAGGTGCTCTGTAGGATTGGCTTAGACATTTCTGTGAATGACTTGCTTAGGACTAGGACTTGCGGCATGCGAGTGTGAGATTTGGGCTCAAACGCTAGCCTTTGACTTTGGGTTGGGTGTGTGTGTGGGGGGGGGGGCTCCCGCACTCAATTGGAAAACCTGGCTTTTTCCTCCATACCTACGATAATCGAGAATTTTCGCATTTCAGTGCTGTCAGAGGAGTTCGCAGCCTAATTTGGATCATCGACCCTGAACTCAAAACCCTCAACCCTAAGCTTCTAAACCCTGTCCTAAACCCTAGGATTTAGGATTCAGGATTTAGGGTTTAGGGTTTAGGGTTTAAGGTTTGGGATTTAGGTTTTACCCCCAAACCGAGAGCCCAAAATCCAGCCCCCAACCTGAATCCAAGGCCGTGTTCTCCAAGCCCGTCCCCAGACGTAAACCAAAGCCCAAGCATAAGCCAAAAACCCTAAACCCTGCACCAGACCGTAAGCTTAAACCCAACACCCTGCTCAAAACCTAAACCCCAAATCCCATTTCAAACCCCTTGTAGATGCCTTAGAAGAACCTCCAAACACGACCTGCAGAATCCTTTACTGGGCTCTGGAATACATATTTGAATACTTTTCTTGGACCTGTTCCGTAAAGATTGGACCTGTTCCGTAAAGAGCCATGATGAAGTTAAACTCCATGTTTTTTCGCCCTGGTTTCTTCAAAGTCCAGCCTTAATACACCGTTCAGGGCTTAGGGCTTGGGGTCTACATACCTTAAGGTCTCTGGACCCTTGTAGTGAGATCCCGAACCCTAGCCCCCAAAGCCGAAACCCTCCCCCTGAAAGGCCCAAGACCCTCGTAGGAGGCTTGCGGTATGGACCCTCTAGGTTACATTCTACCATTGATGGGTACTGACAGGCCCTTAAACTTAAAGACCCTACATTCTACTATATACTTCGGACCCTAAACCCTAAAACCCTGCAAAAGCAACCTCAAACCCAGAACCCTAAACCCTAAACCTTTCGGTTTAACGAGCCTTTGAAACCCTAAACCCTGACTCTCAGGAAAGCCACAGCTCGCCTTTGACGCACGAGTCAAGGCCCGGTTTGGGGCTTAGGCTACAGGCTTAGGGTCTCTTACTATTTTGTAGGGTTTAAGGCCTTTCGGGTCCAGGGTATATCGGGTTAGTGTTTTGGGGGCTTAGGGTGTTAGGGTTTAGGGGGCTTAGGGTGTTAGGGTTTTAGGGTTTTAGGGTTTCGGGTTTCGGGCCTCGGGGGTTTCGGGCCTCCGGGTTTAGGGTTTGGGGTTTAGGGGTTTGGGGTTTAAGTTTATGTTAACTCGCCAAGGCCGCCTTTTTTGAGGATTCGCATGATAGGGACCCCACAAAAAGTAGGATTTGGTGGGTTAAGGTAGGGGACCTTGGAGTTGCTACATGGTTACTAGGGCTTTTGACGGGTTCGATAGTTCTAAACAATAGCCACGGTGTAATGCAGGGGCCTGCAAGACTAGAACACGGGTATAAAGCAGAAGCCAGAAAGTTGGAACATGGCTTTAGGAGGATTAGTGCTAGGATCCCTTATACTTTACCTTAAGGGCACGAGGATAGTCATGTTCCAACTTTCTGGCTTCTACTATATGAAGAATGAACAGGAGCCCTAAGGAAAAGGGTCTTGCAGGTAGTGATCCTAGCCCTTGAGCAGAGTTGATGGCTTCAGGTGCTTACAGGCTTTACCGCCTTGGGGTCCTATTTATGTTCTTGAGGGCTTCAGGGGTTTAAGGTTTCAGTTGTTGCAGGGTTTCGGTTTCAAAGATTAGGGCTTTGGGGGTTACAGTAAGCACCTTGAAGGCAGAACTAGGAAGAGCCACAGCTTGGAGCTCCGTAGAATTGTCCATGAACATCAACTTCCAGCCCACATGGCTAACGCCTTTAAAGCGACTCACTTCTTCAACGCTCAGCCCTCAACCCTAGACCACCAAAAATCCTAAAAAACACAATAACCTACACCGTAAACCCCTGAAGTGAGATCGCGTGCAGGTTCCTTCCCTGGGGTCGCGTGCACATGTCTCAGTGGCTGTGGGCTTTACCAGGGTTTTGCAAGCTTTTCGTCGATAAGCACGGGTTGAGGGGGTGTGACTTTGACAGGTTTTTTTGCGGAGGTTCCGGGCCCGATTCAGGGTACACATCAGTGTTTAAAGTTTACGGCAACAGCATCGGGGTTCTACTGGGTAGCTTGATGGCGCTGGCTTCAAGGCAAGTCTTCGCAGTCTGCATATCTCCGACCTCGGTCTGATCATTCAAGCACAATCTCTAACTCCCTCATGAACTACAACCATCATCCTAATCAAGCCCTGGACCAAAAACCCAAGCTAAACTTTCGACACAAATCCTAAACCAAATCTAAACCCTAAACCCTAAACGCTCTTTGGTGTGTCCGGCTTGAGACTGTACAGACTCTCTGGAGTCTCCTTTGGGATTGGGTTTCCTCCTGACGGTTTGAGGATGGTGGTTGATGTTTCCTTGTGGGTTCAAGGGAGATCTCTTGTTCAGAGCTTTCTAGTTCGAACCTATGGGACCGACAGGCCGCACTGCACTGCCGTGTGTCCGTTATGCAGCATGTGTGCACTAAACCCCAAACCTCAAACCCTTAACTTAAGTAAGCACTAAACCGTAACTAAACCAACTAATGCAGGAACCTGATTAAGAAACCCTGGGCCTATAACCCCAAAATAGTAGGATTCATATAAGGAGCCCTAATAAAGGCCCAAATTTTCTTAGTCAGGTTCCTACATTAAACTCTCTGCGAGAAGCCCGAAGCCAAAAACCTCTCAGCCCTAGTGAGGCCCTTCCCTGACCCCACGGAGCACCAAACCCACCTTGACCCAAAGCTAAACCCTAAACCCTAGGTATATCATAAACCTTCCCTAAACCCTAAGTAGATCCTAAACCTTAAGCCCTAAGTATATCCCAAACCTTAAACCCGAAGCCAAAAGCCTCTAACCCCCTCCTGCCCAAACCTTAAGTATAATCCGAAACCAAGACCCCGCAAGCTCTCAACCCTAAACCTTAAACCCTAAACCCCAAGCCCCTAAACCCTAAACCCTAAACCTCAAACCCTTCCCAAACCCTGGGCCCTAAACCCCAAGCCCACGAAAAGGCCCTCAACAAAAAAACAAAACAAGCCCACGGGCTCAGAGGCCCTTCCCAGACCTCACGGAGCACCTGGAGAACGCAGCTCCTCAGCTTCTGCAGCGCAACTCTGGCAACACGCAGGCACCCGGCGGGTTTAAAGAGAGTTTAGGGTTTAGGGATTTAAGGTTTTAGGGTTTAGGGTTTAAAGAGAGATTTAGGGCTTATGGAAGTTTATTTGGAGTTCAGGGATTTAAGGGTTCAGGGCTTAGGGAAGTTTAAAGAGAGTTTGGAGTTTAGGTTTGATGGATTTAGGCTTGTTTGGCTTTTAGGGTTTAGGGAAGACGAGAGTTTGGGGTGTAGGATTTGGGATTGGGGATTTCCTTGGCTTTGACTTGATTTGGTCCTTGCTTGAAGATACATCGCATACCCGAAACCCTAAGCGTTTGGGAAGTTCATAGTACTGGGAGTTCGGGATTGTTTCGGGTTTTGAGGTTTAGGGTTTTACGGTTTAGGTTGTAGAGTTTAGGGTTTGAGGGTTGAAGGTTAAGGTTGCTGGTTCAGGACTGGGGGTTCTGGGGTTGAGGCTTGAGGGCTTGGGGTACAGGTTTTAGACACTGATTCGAGGCTTCTGTAGATTGTGTGGCAGAACTTGTCCCTGTCATGTTGTTTGGGGATCACTAGATGGGTTTCTATATCTTTTTGGCTTCAGTGGCAAGTAGTTGCAGGAAGCCTAGATCTTCAGGCGAGTATGAAAGCTTCTTGAATCACAAGATACAGTCGTTTGTTGTTCATGGGTTTAGGGTCTCGGGAGTTTTCCCGCATGTTAGGTGCACCTAGACTGCAGCGGGACAGGCAGAACGAGCGCGAGCGTCTGATGCTGCAGATCGATGCTCAGAGTGTGCTCATCGAGCAGCTACAGTCGGAAATCAGGGGGAAGGACTCCGAAAACCCTAAACCCCGTTCAGTCCCTTCGTTATGCCGCGCCCCACTCGTCGATCATGATGCTGCAAGTGAGCATTACACCGTAATTTACAGTGGATTCGTTGTTCGCCAAGTACAAGAACCAGTCATTTCTCAGGTCTTGATTTTTGTTAAAACACGGACCAAGTTGAGACCCTCTCGTGCGAAACGCTCTTCGAAATTTATTATTAGGGACTGAAGACAATGTTTCAAGGCTCAGATGGTTAAGAGTAGTGCAGTCAGACCCATCCCGCTAGTCATCGTCATGGATGCTGCGACATTGGATGTGATGGTAGCACCGAGATTATCATCCTGGGGCCATGCATGCTGCGACAGTGGATGTGCTGGTAGCACGGAAGTTATCATCCTGGGGCCATGGAACCTGCGACAGTGGACGTGCTGGTAGCACGGACATTAGCATCCTTGGGCCATGGATGCTGCGACAGTGTATGTGCTGGTAGCACGGACGTTATCATCCTTGGGCCATGGATGCTGGGACAGTGGATGTGCTGGCAGCACGGATGTTATCATCCTGGCGCCATGGAGGCTGCGACAGTGGACGTGCTGGTAGCACGGACGTTATCATCCTTGGGCCATGCATGCTGCGACATTGGATGTGCTGGTAGCACCGACGTTATCATCCTGGGGCCATGGATGCTGCGACAGTGGATGTGCTGGTAGTACGGACGTTATCATCCTGGGGCCATGGAACCTGCGANGATGTGCTGGTAGCACCGACGTTATCATCCTGGGGCCATGGATGCTGCGACAGTGGATGTGCTGGTAGTACGGACGTTATCATCCTGGGGCCATGGAACCTGCGACAGTGGATGTGCTGTAGCACGGACGTTATCATCCTTGGGCCACGGATGCTGCGACAGTGGATGTGCTGGTAGCACGGACGCTATCATCCTTGGGCCATGGATGCTGCGACAGTGGATGTGCTGGTAGCACGGACGTTATCATCTTGGGGCCATGGAACCTGCGACAGTGGATGTGCTGGTAGCACGGACGTTATCCCTTGGGCCACGGATGCTGCGACATTGGATGTGCTGGTAGCACCGACGTTATCATCCTGCATGGGGCCATGGGTGCTGCGACAGTGGATGTGCTGGTAGCACGGACGTTATCATCCTGGGGCCATGGATGCTGCGACACTACATTGACGGAAGGGCCGAAGGCCTGGAGCCCAAAATACCGGAGGCCCCAGCGATTTCGTGCCTCTGCAACCACAAAACCTCGTAAAAAACGATGCGCGCCCCACCCGCTGGTCTGCGGCAGGACGCTGGGTCTGAAGGCTAAACCCTAAACCCTAAACTCTAAACCCTCAAACCCAAAGCCCTAAACCCTAAATCCACCCAGCTGGAGACTGCGTGCGAGGAGGCTGTTCAGGCACGGACTTCGGTTCTGCAGTCGCAGGTCGATATGCGACGATTCAAAGCAGCTGCAGGAGTCCCAAGGCCTTCCCCTGAAGCAATCTTAGAACTTCACTGACTATGTAAGGCGCAATCTACTCCTCCACTAAGCCCCCGAACATCCACGAAGCCCTACAGCTTAAACCATGACTGCAAACTGAACCCTACTTGAAGGGGCAGGGGACCTAGCAAGTAGGTTATACGTAGAGTTATAGTGCCCTAAATGGAGTTACCCTAATTATAACCCTACTTATAATCAGCTTACTAAGTCCCCTGCCCTTTCAAGTATACTGTATGCCCTACGACAAACCCTTAATCTTGCTAGACCTAAAACCCCATAAACCTTCTGCAGCAACAATACAGTACACTCTTCTTCTAAGAACAACACGCAATCGCCCCACAATGGCCAGGCGGCTTTGGGGGAGCTGAGGAGAGCAGTGAACCAAGCTCTGCAGGCGTGAGGGTGGGGAATGGCTATATAAACCCTAAACCCTAAACCCCAAACCCTAAAACTTAAACCCTAACCGTGGCTATATACAGTTTGGGTTTCGGGTTTGGGGATCGGGGTTTTGAGTTTAGGGCTTCGGGGTTTGATCAAAGCTTAGGGTTTGGAGTTTTTGTGCGTTAACAAGGGTTTAGGGCCTTAGGGTTTAGGTTAAGGTGTTTCATGAGGGTTGAGGGTTTGGGATTTCGAGGTTGAGTCAGTTTAGGGTTTCGGGGATAATCAGGGTTTAGGGTTTCGAGTGGGTATCTATACTGGTTTTGTCAAGGGGTTTCGACTGGGCTTATTCATGGATTTTTGTTTTGCTTTGTACCGTTTTATCGACATGAACGATTCCTCTATGTGTCAGGAGGTTGCCCTATTCCATGCCCGGGCAACTATGTAAGACGTAGCTTGCTACGCCTGTCTTCAACGCGGTACAGGCATCCGGCTTAGGGTTTAGGGTTTGGGGCATCCCGAGGTTCGAAGGTTTATATCTCCCAAAACGTTGGATCAGCTTTTCAAGCTTAAGCCACGCCTGGAACTTGCTGGAAGCAGAAGTGGGCGCTGTGGTGGTGCGCTTGTCGAAACAAGCTCAGCTAGTATGTATGTCTGTCGCTGTCTGCCTGCCTGCCTACCTGCTTGCCTGTATGCATCCATGCATGCATGCATGCATGCATGCATGCATGTATGCATGTATGTCTGTATGTCTGTGTGTGTGTTTGCATTTATGTATGTATGTATGTATGTTCATATATATATATATATATATAAACATCATACATACACCTACCTATCTATCTATCTATCTACCTATCTATCTATCTGTTTATCTAGATACACATGTCTGCTTGACACCACAGGAGTTTAGTTGGACCTGCACCTTGATTTCCAAACCCGGAGCGAAACTTAATCAACGACCTTGGCTATGCCACAACATAAACCCAATATCCTGCCAACCAAATCGTGAAACCTAATCAAAAATCCCACCGTACATACTTCCAACAGCCTCCCCAATCCTAGACTCCTAGCCCTAAAGCTCACTTCAACGCCCTAAACCCTAAACCCTAAGCGTTTTGAGGAGAGTGGCTCCAGATCCCGGCCCAGTCCTGGCGTGGTGCCGCCCAAGCTCCAAGGGGACTTCGCTGAGGCCCTGGCACCTTTCGTAGTGTTTTTTTGCGTTTAGGGTTTAGTGTCTTTGTTTTGGTGTCTTGGGGACAGGGGTCCTAGGTGTAGGGCAAGTTTGGGGCCCAGTGTGGGGGGTGCACTTCTGCGCGGGGTAACATTATGTATGGGTGTGTCATCTGCCGATTCACTTCGGCGGATAAGTTGCTGCCCCAAATTAAAAATTCGCCGGCGATTTTTTTCAGAGTCGGCGACGCAATTATTTGTATTGGCTACCATCGAAAGCATAGAAGACCGATCACTCTAAGCCCTTCGAACATCGATTACTATTACGTTTGAACCCTAAGCCCCCTATTCACATGTTGTTTTCCAGCACGGAGGCTAGTTAGTTTGTGAGGGTATGAAATATTGAATTTAGACGCTTTGCTTCGGTTTCGGTGTACAGGGCTTTGAACTGTTTAATGTTGAAATGATAGGGGGCAGCTTAAACCCTAAACCCTAAACCCCTAAACACCTAAACCCTAGACCCCTAAACCCTAAACCGGGGAGAGGACGCCCTACATCTCCCCCAAGCCGGACGTGCCGTGATGACTGCAGGCTCAAAGACAAGCCTTGGTGCCAAGTGCCCTAGGGCCTAAGGTTCATCAGCTGTAGGCATTCGGTGTTCCCTAAACCCTAAAGCCCAGGGTTCAGGACATGTGCAAGGTTTAGGGGTTTGCCGTGAATCTCTCGAAACCAGAAAAAACGTAAGAATCTTCTTGTAGCATCAAAGATGATAGCGCTGTGTCGATCTACTATGATAGAGTACTATACCACATACTACTGTCTCTCTACATATACACATGTGTATATATATATATATTTTTTCATATCAACGTACACACATACAAACATATACATCGATACACTCGCATTGTGTCATTGCATTGTTATCACAAATGTGCCATGGATTCCGGCCCGGTCTTCGCGATTTTCCGGCGCTACTGGGACAGCGAGGCAAGATTGGCGCGAGACACCTTGCTGAGGCTTCTGAAAGCACTCTCCGGCATCGAGGTGGGAGGGGGGCACTGGAATCAGGGTGTTGATTTGTTGGTTTAATTTAAGGTTTAGGGCTTGGGGTTTCGCTCGGTTTTTTGACTTACGACTTTGCACCCCTGCAGCAGCACCTAAAGCAGTCTTGAGTAGGAGACCTTGAATCCTGTACAAAAATTGAAATCTGAAAACGCTCTAAACCTTGAGCCCTAAAAGCCCTGCACTTAAAAAAAACGCTTACTAAAACACATTAAACCGCCGACCCGGAACCTCTACACAAGCCCAAGACACCCTTTTAGCAAAAGACCTTGTTTCTAAACGTAAAAACACCTAAACCCTAAACCCTCCTAAACTCCGAATCCTGAACCATCCGAGACCTATAAACCCTAAACCATCCTTATCCCCAAACCCTGAATCATCCTAATCCCTAAAGCATGAATCATCCTAAACCCCAATCCCTCAATCATACTGAACTCTGAACAATAAACCAGCCTAAACACCAAACCCTAAACCACCCTAAACCCTAAACCCTGAATCATCCAAACCCTACACCCCAAACCTTTTCAGGAGGAGACCTTAGACTCGCTCTTGCTGCACTCCGGAGCGGCAAACACGCAATCTGTGCCTCGAAGCACAACTTTTGAGGGTTCCGGGAGTTAGGGGTATAGGGGGTTCGGGATTGAGGGTTTTCAAGTTTGGTGATTAGACATTCTGGGTATAGGTATAGGTATAGGCTTGGGGTTTTGAAGTTTGGTGTTCGGGCATGTAGGGTATATAGTGTTGGGTTTTTTTCAATCTGAAATTTAAGGATTTAGGAGTTAGGGTTTAGGAATTTGGGGTTTGGGAAGTGGGTCTCCGCTCAGGGTAGGGGGAGAGGGTTTTGGGCCTTGGGGCTTAGGGGTTTGGGGTGAGGTGTCTGAAGCTCAGGTCTCAATCCCAGAGCCCCATACCCTGAACCCTAAACACTGAACCCTAAACCCTGAACCCCTAAACCGAAACACTAGGACACCAGGGTTTCAAACCCCAAACCATCCACAAACCCCCAAACCCCTAAACCCCAAGCCCTTAAACCCGAAACCCCCCCAAACCCCGTAAACCCCACGACTTTAGGGCCCCTCTAGCGTTTAGGGCTGTTGGGGGTCTATTCCCTAGTTAGGGAATAGTGGAAAGTCTGGGTTATGTGCCAGGCTTGTCGCTTTTGGCATTTGTAAATTCCCATAATATGTGTATTCCTTCTGGAATCACTTGTAAGAAACCGCATAACAAGTTCCGTATTCCTTCGAGAACCACTTGTAAGAGTTCCCAACCGGAGCTTCAGAAACCACTTGTAAGAAATCGGATTTTCACAAAACGACGATCATCCTTCTAGAACCCAGATTTAGGCTTTCGGGTTTAGGGAATGCGTATAAAACCCACAGCCTCAGGACGAGTATGTCGACTGCCGTCGGCTGCTGGATTACCTCTGGGAGCCGTGATGTGAAAAAGCATTGTAGGGCCTAGGGCTTAGTGATATCAGGCCACACTGCTGCGAAGTTTCGTTTTATATGTGATAGATACGTACGGATGTAAGGATGAGACGGTGATAGTAATGCAATTTTTCCCACCCCACCCCCATGTCACAGAGTTGGGGCTTGGGGTATTACCTAGACTTCAACAAGAGCTTCCAAAAAGAATTTCGAGGCGTGCAGGCAACAGTCTCGCAGACGCGATGACTTGGGCTTTGACTTTCGGGATGGTGAGCAAAGGTTTCAGGTGGCCTCGGTTCGCAAGGACCAATCACAACCTTAAGTCTCGGCGACTGCAAGTATGATGCATACCGTCAATACTACGGGCACCCTAAACCCTGAACCCTAGACCCTAAAGCCTGAACCGTATGTCAGGTAATGGATGCAGATGGCCAGAGACTAACAATTTTCGATGGACCATGTATTTTGGCTCCCCATGCAACTGGGTGGTCCTTAGGGCTATATTATATCGTCAAGCCAGGGGTTCATTTCGATCAAAAAAATTAGTCCGGGGTTTCTGGGGCTTACAGCACAGCCTCTGTAAGAAGTCCATCTACCAGATGACAGCTTTGACCACCATGTTCTTGTGACGTAGGAAACCTCTTGACTCTGAGCTCAGTAGCCCTGAACCCATAGAAGATCAAACCCTAACCTCTAAACCCCAAGCCCCCTAAGCCGCAAACCTTGAACTGCAACCCTATGAATCCTAAGTCTCAAGCCCTAAGCTAAGCCCCTAGACCCTCTGACTCTCCCACGAGGAGCCAGAGCGTGTGTCGGCCCTAACATCTCCACCTGCAGCATGGGCCGATAGAGTGGAGGTGGTCGACAAGGGTATGATTAACATAAAGACAGAGGCCAGAACTCTGAACGCTTAGGTTCTTCAGGGTCTACATAACACTAAATCGTGAATACATGAAACGCAAAGGCCACAATTACACCCAAAACCCCTGCTTCAGAGTGTCTAGGGCTCGGGGTAGTTGTATGGCCATCTCCGCGTAAGGGTTCAAGCTTGGCAGTTTGGAGTTCAGATGTGCTAGGTTTTGGGGGTTGGGATTTTTTCTTCCAAGGCAAGTCTAAGGTCTAAGGCTACTTCAGTATTTCCAGCGTTCGGGTTCAAAGCGTGAGGTTTGAGAGCCGAGCGGGTATTTTCTACTCCTAGTCCTACTACTACTACTACTACTACTACTACTACGACTACGACGGCGACGACGACGGCGACGGCGACGACTTCTACTACTACTACCACTACTACCACTACTACTACTACTACTACTACTACTACTACTACTACTCCGACGCAAAACACTGTCAGAGCACGAAGCATCATCATACTCAATTGGGTACTGCCCCCACTCTGTCATTTTTCTAATATTCACACTGTATGTACACGAAGACCTTAATATACAGACTGTTGCAGGGTCGGGGCAGACCCAACAAAAGCCCTAGAGCCTTAAACCCTTAACCTCAAAACCCTATAAACCCTAAACCCGAAACCTAAAATCCCAAAATCCTAAAATCCTAAACCCTAAACCCTAAACCCTAAAATCCTAAAATCCTAATAAATGTAATCAACGGACCGGGCTTGGGAGGTGGCTGAGCGGCTACGCCGCCGTGGTTTCTCTGTAAGGCAGTTGATCCGCTTCGTGAAGGCCGCTGGTCTTCCTCGGGAAGCTCAGATGGGTTTGGGCTTTCTGCTTTTGGGTTTAGGGTTTAGAGTCTAGGTTTAGGGTTTAGAGTTTAGGGTTTAGAGTCTAAGCTTTAGGGTTTAAGGTTTAGGGTTTAGAGTCTAAGGTTTAGGGTTTAGAGTCTCAGGTTTGGGGTTTAGAGTTTAAGGTTTATGGAGTTGGGGTTTCTCGTCGTTTGCTTGATTCAATGTCCAGGGTGCAGGGATTAATTAGGGTGTCGGATTTTCTGGCGTTTAAGCTTTGGGGGCTAAGGGGTCACGGGTTTGGGATTCGGGAAGGTGAGGGTCAGGGGGATCGCCACTGTGACAAGCGTGTTTTTGGCGTGACGGGGCAGCTGCCCCAACCCCGCTCAGGGCTATGCTCGTGATTGTATAGTTTATGCATGGTGCTACTCCATGGGGTAGATTCAAGGAGATGGTTTGTTAGGTGGTTCTTCGCTGCTTTTGCAAGAGGACCGGTGCACCTCAAGGAGGCGAAAAAGCCTGACCGAAGAAGTCGACACCCTGTTCTACTCATGAAAGCCCCTGTACCCTATACTATACCGTACGAAACCTTGTAACCACCCTACCTCTAGGCTCATACCCTACAGCTGCTATAGGGTACCTACTTTTGTAGATAACCAACCCTAGCCATACAACTAGGTACCCCGAAAAAGGGGTAGGTTATGCGCCTCTAGGTATAATGATACCTTTTCGAAAATGCGCCCTGCGCCACAACCCGAGGTTGTAGGATCGCTTTGAGAAAAACAGCCAGCGAAAAAAAAAAAAAACCGTCCCCAAGCCTTGACATCCCTCCCAAAGGGTCCAAGTATCATTATGGTATATACTTATAGGGTATTTTGGGGGTCTAAGTATATATACCATAATGATACTTGGACCCTTTGGGCCTACCTAAACCCCTAAAAGTAGGAACAGTAATAGTCCAACACCTAAAGGCGATGATTCTACGTACTTTTCGGGGTCCAGGTAGACCCTATAAACCTTAGGCCGTATGTCAGGTCTGAAGATTTGAACCAAAACCTACGTTGTTGTGGGTTTTGCAAACTCCCCAATATGGAATCTATACCTAGACCCCCCAACTACCCTCTATTGTGCCCCAAATAGCCGCTATTAAGGACCGTAAGGGCTCTATTAAAGGGCCATTGGGGGTCCTGGTAGGGACTCTACAAAAATGTAGGTTTTGGTAGGTTCGGGTTCAGGTAAGCCTCTACAGTGTCTCTACAGCCTTGCAACCTCCAAGTGGGTAGTTTGCTAAATTACGGTCCCTTTTCGGGGTCCCCAAAATAGTACGGCACCCGCTTAAACGGGCCTCAAAAGGGTTAAACCCTAAACCCCAAATCTAAACCCCAAACTTAGAGAACTACTCAAGCTAAAAAGGTTAAGCCTTAAACCTTCAACCCAAAACCTTAAACCCCAAATTTAAACAACTACTTAAGTTAAGCCAGGATTATCGCATCACCGAAGGCCGCCGGCTGTCTGAGATGAGCCGCCTGGCATTGTTCAAGGGTCCTACGGTTTTTAAGCAGGAGTTCGGGTTTGAGGTTATGGTTTGGGGTTTTGGGTTGTATAGGGTTTAGAGTGTAGAGTTCGAGAGCAGGGTTTGGGGTTTAGGGTGAGGGTTTAGGGCCAGGGTTTTCAGGTTTAGTGGCCTTAACGCTCATACTGGGGTTTAGGGTTTAGGGTTTAGGGTCTTTGGAGTCAAAGTTCGCAGAGATGCGGGGCTCAGGCTTGGTGCGAAGTGCGAATGTGACGACTGGTGCCGGGGGGCATGCTGTGGGAGGGCCAAGGATGGCCGGGCTTGCAGCGTCGGCCCGAGAGCTTTGCAGATAGAGAAGAGGTGCAAGATCTCCGATGAGTGGTACCGGGAGCAAAAGAAGAAAACATGGGAGCTCAAGAAATTGGGTGAGAAGTGCGCTTGTCCCGACTGGGCGATATGCTGTGAGGACTTGCAGCTACGAGAGCTCAGCTTGTGGGGCTGATAAGGTGCGCAAGATCAAAATCGGGGGTGATTGCGAAGAGCAGCTGTTCGGGACGCCATGCTTGAGATATGGACGAGATAAAGGCATCGATTGCCGCAAGGTCAAGGTTCAGGACGGGGGCCAGGAAAAGGAGAAGTCTAGGTGCTGCGTTGAGGGACCCGGGCTCTTTTACTCCTGCACGTCTGAATCTCTCGCGGATTATTTGCCGTTCTCGCACAACGTCTCCCCTTGCTGTTCCAAAAAAACGTGGCATGTGGTTTGGAGGCGGCCATCTTTGTGGGTCGTCGGGGGCAGAGGTGCCTAACCCACTCTGGTGATGTCTCGTCGAAGCGGGCTCCGCGACAAGACGTGCACCCTGAGCTGTACTTTGAAACTTTGTGTTTGCGATATGAGCTGACTGAATATCTGCGCAGGAAACATGTAGGTGCTGTTCTTCCCCTTGCCCGTTGCATTTGGGGTATATTTGGTCTTCTTGGGTTGTGCTTGTGGAATCACGACATTTCTGTGCATTGACGACACTTGGTACGTCCGGCATGCGGGACGAAGAGCGAGAGCAATCTGGCGGATAATCTTGCACCACCTCGTGAGCAACCTTCAATCTCCCCTTACCACTACCTTAGACTACCAAACCCTACTTTTTTGTAGGTTCTTATTATAAACCGTAATATGGAAATTATAGGGACCCTACAAAAAAGTAGGTTTTGGTAGGTTAAGGTACCCTATAGAAGGGGTACAAAGGACCCAAGAATTAGGTACTTGGGTTTAAGATAATAGGTTTGTAGGTTACTATTTGGGAGAGTGTATGACAATTATGTACTTGGACCCTTAGGGCTATACTAATGTACATCATCTTCGTCTGCTGCGTATGATCTGTCCCAATCGTATATATTTTGGCCCCAATGTACCTAAATAGGGACTACTTTAAGGCCAATCTATACATAGTTGGGTACACGCACCCTTAAACCCTAAATCCTAAAGACCTAAAAGAAGTAACCCTTATTAATTGAAACCTTGAAGGATCCCTGTTTGGGCCTTAGGGTTATATCGCGCTTAAACCCGACCAAGCCAGAGCCGTTCCGAGGCACTGCTGACGTGGTGCGGGAGATCGTGATCCCCAAGACACGGGACACTTGCTGCTCTGCTCCACCGCTGGGGGTTCAAGAATAGTGTGCGGAGCTTGCGGTATTCTGAATCCCCTTGCCTTCGAATTCCCTCAGAGCCTGCGGTATGGGCTGAAGGTTTTTGCGATCATGCCCTATAAACTTTAAACCCTAAACCTTAAACCGTGAACCCTAAACCGCTCACGCAGAGAACTTGTCACAAAGAGTTTGTTGGCGCCAGGCCTTGGCCTGTCAGAGCTTTCTTCCCGCTTAGGGAGCTTGGGTTTGATGTAGCTGTAGGAGCCTCTGCAATTAGAATAGGGTTTTGCGGGCTCCTTATTATAATTATGGTATAATACACCCCCCCAAGCCCTATTCTAGCTAGCTGTAAAGGGGTAAATTTGAGAGATTTTGGAGATGTTGGGAAGGACTGCCGTCGTAGGAAGTTGAAACAAACATCCCAAAACCCCACCCCTGAGCCCCTAAACCCTAAATCCCTCAACCCTAAACCCTACCTTTAACTACCAAAGCCTACTTTTCGTAGGCTTTTATTATCAACTCCGACAATATAGATTTAACACAGACCCTACAACAATGTAGGTATTGGTAGGTGAAGGTAACATTAGACCCGCAGAGCTTAGGTTGTGCCATGGTGGATCTTTTCGAAGGTGGGCCACAAGAACCTTCCTGCCTGATGTCGCACTGGTGGGGGACTCTTGGCGCATAAGGTGGAGGATTTGCGGTTTAGGATGTAGGGGGCATTCAGAGAAGATTACAGCATAAAAGGCTCAGTGCGACGACCTCCCAATCCGAAAATCTGTCCTCACAAAACCCGAATCCCTAGTTCAAGCTGCATTGGCGGCTATAACGCAGGTCATGGATAGCCAATTTATGTTCCGGGACTTCGCCTGTACCACTACCCTCCAACCTCTACAGTAAACCCCATGAAGTTGGAAACCGGATTAAGGCCAAATAGTGTTGGGATTCCCTTTACACTATTCTTAAGGATTGAGGCTATGGGGTTTCCAACTTCCAGGCTTCTACTGTAAGTCAAACTCCCACCCCGGACAATCACACAAGCCATCGGCTCCAAGCTTGGCTGTAAACCTTCAGCCCGAAACCCCAAAGTCCTAACTCTAAACCCCTAAACCCCTAAACCCCTAAACCCCTAAAACCATAAACCCTAAGCCCTAAAGCCCCAAAAGCCCTGCCAACCGATATCTCTCGATGCAGGAATTCGTTCATGTCTCTGGTGGAGGCGATCCTAGCTCATGCATCTGGGTCACTGGGTTCTTGTTTGAGAACTTGATTGCAGTTACCAGAAGGACGGATCTATCGCAAATTAACGGTGGATTCCGTCTTATGGTAACTAAAGGTGGGTTCTGGAGTGGCCTGCTTTAATACATTTGTTTGGACCCGTTCGTTAAATGGGGCGACCGTGACATACGGTTGATGGCATAAATCTTGCATTACCCATAATGAGAAATATACCATAATTCCCATAGTCTAGTGTCATTAAGGTCATGCAGGTTTATTTCATCAACCTAAACTAAAACCCTAACACCCTATAGATCCCTTAAAGGAACCCCTTAAAGGTACCCTTGTAGATCCCGTTAAAGGAACCCCAGGATTTATATCCTCAGCCGTAGCGTTTTGTATTTCTCTCTCCCTGCTTGCTCCAAAGCCCAGGCAAGTGCTGCCAAGCGAGAGGATGTGCAGCTCGGGCGTTTCGGGCTTGGGGGCTTTAGAGGCTTAATGTAGAGGGCCTTAATAATTACCAATATTATTCGAGGGGCAGGAGAGGCGGCGTCTGCATACTACTCTTGTCTTCTCCGTTCTGTGTTTGTCTTAGAGTTGGGTGGCGTAGGGTTGGGATGTTGAGGAGTTCTCGGGGTGGGTTTAGGGCTTTAAGGGCTTCGGGTTTAGGGTTCAGGGTTTAGGGCTCATATAGGCAAGCCCCTATGGGAACCCTGTTCGTATCCCCTATCGTGTCTCTTACATGTTTGTATCCCTTCTAGCCTCTTATTAAAGGAACGCTTACGCGAACCTGTGAAGGAACCCTAAAGCTTACACCCTACCCCAAGGGTCCAAAGGACATCAGGTACTCGGTTTCAGGATAGTAGTTATGTAGGTTAGGATTTTGGAGAGTATATGATTATTGGGTACTTGGACCCTTGGGGCTAAGCCTTAAATTTTAAACCTTTCAAAGGAACCCTTTCAGAAACTTTGAAGGAACCTCCCATAAACCCTAAACCCCCAATCCCTCAACCCTAAACCCCTAAAGCCCTAAACTTAACCCTAAACTCTTAAAGGAGCCCATTGGGTCCAAGGTACCCCAGAGCAGCTGGACAAAACCTACTGGCTCTGCATCTTCGGTGTCTGGGAACTTTCTAAGCAACTCCACCCAGGCTTCTTTAACGGGTTTGAACAAGCGTTGCTATAAGGGCTGCGGTCGGGGTCTTCATATTTAGAAGGAATTTCGGGTGTTGGGTTTAGGAGTGTAGGGTCTTAGGATTTTAAGGTTAAGGAGTTTAGGCTTGAGGGTCTGGGAATTTAAGGTCCAGGAGTTTAGGTTGTAGGATTCTAAGGCATAGGTTTAGGGACCGTAGTTAGGATTTGTAGTAGACAGTTACAGTTTCCTTAGCAACGGCAGCGAATATTCCTGAACAAAGACTGAGGTGTCAACCAGCACGTCTCCATTTGTGGGGCAGAGGCAAATCCCTGCGATTGCGGCGCGGAGAAGTTCCTCAATGACCATCCCCTTTGCGAGATGGATGCTTGCCACTCTAATATACGGGTCGGAGTAATTACCCATACCAGTCCTTACAGTTCACAGTATGAAATACCCCCAAAACCCCATTCTAGTGATCAAGGCCCCTACAACCCGAGAGCCGGAAACCTGAACCGAAAACCCGAAGCCGCACTCCTGCAGCTGCCTGTTTTTCTTGGCTGTTCATACGCACACCGTGCTTTGAGAAACATGTAAGCATGGATTGACAAGTTGATGATGCCGACCGAGTCTCTAATCCCTCAACCCTGAACTCTGACATCAACCTCGACCCTCAAATGGAGCGCTCGTTTGATTGACATGTTTGTCCTGCAGAGACAACACATACTCACCAAAGCCAAGGAAATGCCGTGAAGGAGTTCTGCGGGGCTGAGTAGGTAACCTTTAGCCTTTTGGGGCTTGCATATCCCTACTTAGGGACCCCAAAAGCACATAACCATAAGCATTTTATGGGGATATCCCTACCTTACTGGGTTTTTTTGGGGCCCTACCTACTGTTATTAAAAGATTAACCTTTTTTGGGCTACTCAGCCCTTAAGGAGTTAAGGGTCTCGATGGACGTGACACACACCTAGGACAAGTTTGGGCTGATGATGCAACGGATTCCAGAGCATGCAGTGGCTGTGGATGATCGCCTTGCCACCTTCAGCAGGTCTCTCCCACCAAGCGTTTAGGGCTCATACCAGCATTAGCAATGGTTCGAAATCCCTAAACCCTAAATCCTATAGACTGTTCCGGACTATGTGACAAGCTTCCACAATGTTTTATAGTAATTCCTAGTAGTAATTCCTAGTACAGAAACCCTACAGTAGAAGCTAGAAAGTTGGAACATCATTAGCCTCATGCCCTTAAAGTAAAGTAAAGGGAATCCCAGCATGAATCATCCTAAATCGATGTTCCAACTTTCTGGGATTCACTATACACCCTACTATAAACCCGTAGCCCTCTGTATCCCCAAGTCCTACAAAATAGTAGGTTACTGTTGATGGACAAAATCCTGCATTACCCATTATAAGGAATATACCATAATTCCCATAGTTTAGGGTCCTTAGGGTCATGCAGGATTTTGTCCATCAGCCGTAGTAGGTTATGACCCCTGAATTACGAGGTACAGCCCTTAAAACGGTAGGTGTTCGGATCCACAGGTAAACCCTAAACCCTTATAAACCCGAGGACCGTTTGGGTAAGGATTCCTAAACCCTAAACCCTAAACACTAAACCCCTATAGTAAACCCCATAAAGTTGGAAACCGGATTAAGGCCAAATAGTGCTGGGATTACCTATACATTACTCTTAAGGATTGAGGCTATGGGGTTTCCAACTTTTGGGCTTCTACTAAAAATCTGAATCTCACCTGGGGCAGGCTCTGGGTCCTCAAAGAGCTGCATACCGCCTTGTGGCTTGCCCTCAAGTTTGGAAGATCCTTTAAAGGGGTTCCCTTAAGGGCTTGGGGGTACTAGGGTTCCTTTAAGGGCTCCTTTAAAGGTGGATTTTAGAGTTTAAAGCTTTTTCATTTTAGGATTTTCGGGTTTAGGGTTCAGGTTTCCAGGGCTTTAGGGCTTCATGGTTTGGGGTTTTAGGGTTTAGGGTCTAGAAAACAGGCTCGGGGGTTAAGGTTTAGGGTTCAGGATGTGTTGTTTTGTGGTGTGGAGTGGGATCACCCGTTAAAAACAGCCGACCGTAACTAAACCCTACGTAGAAGCCCTAGAGACTTAACAGAAGCCAGAAAAATCCCAAACTCCGGAGATCCCAAACCCCATGAGCCCTAACCCCGTAGAATTACAAGCAGTACTAAACCCTAAACCCTGTAAGCCATGAACCTTGAAAGCCCTAGACCTTTTTCAAACCCCTGTAAACCCAAAAAGCCCAGATCTTTGGGCACCCTCAACCCTTCTTACTTCCCTATACCCTGAAGCCTTCTAAAGCTTAATAAGCCCTGGACACCCAGATCTCTGGGCTTGAACAGCGAGTTCTGCGGCCGAGTCTGGGTTCTTGTTAAGGAGTTGAGTTTAAGTTGACATAGTACAGAAACCATATTGTTTACTATAGATCCCTATTACTGTCTGGTGCTTAGTAGGGAATGGGGGAATGGATCCCTATAGTAGTCCCTTTATAATCCCCAATAATAGTCTCCATAGTCCTTTCCCCCATTCCCTACTGAGAACCGGACAGATTATGGTAACTTTAACTTAAATCCCTTAACAAGAACTCAGGAGTGGCTTCGGACTTCTCCGTGGCCTCCTTGCAGGGCGTCCGATTTGCCAGGGCGTCGAGGGAGGAGCGGACGTTCAGAGCCAAGGGCTTCTAGGATCCGTTGAAGGCTTATAGGCTAATAGGGTTTATAGGGCTTATAGTCGTATCGGGTTGTAGGGCTTGCAGGGCTTATAGGGTTTATAGGGAATAATAGGTTCAGGGTGAAAAGTTGATGCTTACACTGCAACCGACAACCTAAACTCGGCATCATCCACGACAACCCTGAACAGGAGGACCGCGTCATGATTCTTCAGGAGATTGAAGCATCCATTGGCTACGAGGCTTTCGATTGCAGCATATTCGACAAGGCCTGTGCACATGGCTTCAGGGTCTAAGGATTTCTAGAATGTCTGTACTTCTGTAATGTAAGCCTGAACGAAGGGTCGTGCGAGTCTGACTATCATGTATTCCTCGTCTAAGCCCTGCACTCCGAGAGGCCCTGATATCTTAAACACGAAGCCCTAAACCCATAACTATCACCTTGGATCCATAGCCACGGTTTCGGGTTTAGGGTTCCATTTTTTCGACAGGTCCGGTGCGAAAGGGCCAAGTTTGCCATGGCTGATGCCGTGATGAGACGTCGTCCGGAAGCCGTTCAGGCACTACTCGGCGAGGATCAATGAGGGCAGGGAATGTGCGCAGGGGCCATGGGTTGACCTGGGTGTTTAGGGTTTAGGGGTTAGGGCTTTTAGAAGTCGGGGCCTTAGGGTTTTAGGGTGTAGGGCTTCGGGGGTTTAGGGTTTAAGATTTTGGCTTGCTGCGGGCTTCTATGATGCCTGATTTTGGAGTTTGGACGGAGAAAAAGACATCCCCAGGATCTCGCCAGAAAGGGCCCTGATTGCCCAGGTTTTCGGTGAGGAATGGAGGCTTCTCAATCCGAAGCCCTAGTTCTGGGCCTAGGCTATGTAACGCACAAGCCGGGCTTCTATCACCGGTACTTAGTGTTTGCCGATGAGTTAGTAGATCCCAATTTCTTCTCGTACACCCAAGCACTAAAAAAGGTTTAAACGGTAGCATCTTACATATTCATGACCTGCTTACCAAGCTCCTGTACAGCCCCGAGAACTCCCTTGTAATACCCTTGCTGAAAGACCCCTTTTGAACATCTTCCGCCCGCAACTTGCAGGACTCATCCCTGTGCAACGCCCAGCTGCGGTGCTTTAGCTCCAAAGGACCGGCTCGAACATTGTACACGATTTACTGGATCCCCAAACCCTACAAGATAGTAGGTTATGACCCCTTAGTTATAAGGTATATGGTTTAGCCCTTAAAACGGTAGGTTTTCGGATCCAGAGTGAAGGTAGGCTTCGTGGTGTGGGGTGCAGTGTCTTGCGCGCCTCATGGGTTGAAGGGCTTGCGGTTACTATAGGGGCCTTAATAAATACCCACAGGATTTTTTTTGTTTTTTTTGGGGGGGGTTCCTTACTATTCTTATAGTAGAATGTACCCCAAAACCCTATTCAATGTTTAAGGCCTCTATGTTAGGGTGTAAGTTTGGCACAAAGGGTGCAGAGGCTTCGGGCTTCGGGTTCAGAGGCTTTAGGTTCTAGGGATGTATAATTATCTCGCGTGTTTCGCTTCCGAGTTTATGGTGTACTGGGAAGGGGCAGAGATCACAGGGCTTCGATAGTTTAGTACGGGGTTTGCCGTACATACAACAGTAATTAGGTTAATAATCATGACAGCAAAAAAGTTAATAATGACAACAGTATATAACAAGGAAGTTGCTTTTGGCATCATCCAGGCTTCTACATGATGGTGCAGATGCAGGCTCTCGGCTGTACATCGCAGCTAATTAAGTGGTCACCTACCTATTCGCTGAAGCACAGGTTTTTGTCCATCAGCAGGAGCTTTCATTCTCGATAGAGGGAGAAATTGGGGCTTCAGGAACTTAGAGAAAGGTGCCTGCATAGCTAGCAACCTTTTTGGTAGGGTTCCCTGAAATATGTATAGTTCTGAACGTTCCTAATGTGACAATCGTGGCCTCTATATACTCGCCACGGAAGAGCTTCTTAAGTCACAGCAGTTTCATGTACCAGCTGTTCGAAGACATAGCTCCGCAGACCAACTCTAGCGCACAATGAAGCCCCGAATGAGACAGCTTCAAGCACCTACGACGAAACCACAAATCGCAATGGCGGGTGAGGGGATATACACTTTAGGTTTAGGATGTGCAGCGGCGTGCTTTCAGTAACCTCACACCCCTTTCGCTGAGACCCGAAACCCTGTACCCGAAATCCTGGACTCCCAACCTGTGGGCAGTTCGTTTCAAGCAGTGTGCGTGCCTGTACAGGCAGACGAAAGTCATTGCACTTAAAGAAAAGGAAGACCCTTAACGGGGTTTAGGGGTTTAGGTTTTAGGGTTTCGCGTTTAGGGTAACGGTTCAACCTAAGTCAGGACCCCTGCACTTAGTGGTGGAGCAGACGAGGTCCGCCACCGAAAACGAGGACTCCCATCCGTCTGCTTCGGGGCTTTGAGTTTCGGGCTTAAGGGTTTGGTTTGAGGGTTCAGGGGTTCAGGGTTTAGGGCCCAGCTCTTCCAAAACCCTTAAGGAAGACTCCCTAGATGATCTTGGGGATCCTATTAGAAGTGTAGGTTCCTTAGTTGAGGAATCTCGGAAGATGTTGGGATGTTGTGGTTCAGGCATGTAGGATTTCATGTAGGCTCCGGGGTTGCGGCCTGAGAATTGTAGGCATTATAGAGTTCAGGGATTGAAATTCTGAAATTGTTAAGGGTTCTGGCTTAGGTTTCTTCGGGCCTTAGGGTTTAGCTTTAGGTTCAGGGGCTTAGAGTTTCAGGTACTTTTGGGATTTAGGGTTTGAGGGATCCCGGTCAATCCTGGTTGTATGGCTGTGGGATGTCGGTGGTACCGTAGGGTTTTAGCAGTTTAGGGCTGAGAGTTCGAGGCTCGAGGATTGCGGGTTTAGGGTTACGGTTTAGGGGGTTTAGGATTTAGGATTCAGGGTTTAGGATGGTTTAGGGTTTAGGATTTAGGTTTTTTTGGAAAATGCTTCGGGATGTTAGGGGTCATTGCGGCGGCGCGGCGGCCTTCGCGGCTGCGCCTCCCGTGGCTGCGGTAACTCGCAGTTGTGGTTTACAGTGCAGGTTCGTGAAATTGAATATGCATTTTATCATGCCTGTGTGTAAGAGATTAGTAAGCCCAGTTAGGGCACGCGAGCTCTGTTTGCAACATACTATACAGGTCTGAACAAGAAGTAAAGTACAGTATCCCCACAAGTCGAATACCTTTTTGTGGTTAATCATCTGATTGCCAAGATCCCTATGTTAGCCATTCTAGGCCCGATATCACGAACCCTAAACCCTGATCCTCAAACCCTAAGCCCTAGCCTAACCCTGAAGCCTCAACCCTAAACACTTCTTGAGCCTCCAACTGGCCGCTGGTGCAAGCAATCTCCGAAGGATCTGAGCAAGCGAGATGCATAGACCCCTCAATCTCAGACCTAAGTTTTTCAGTAGTACCCGTGTGCCCTTTTTGGTTTAGGGTTCCCTTATCAAACATGAATACCAGGATAAGGGTGTGCCCTTAGTATTAAGGGGACACTGGGGAACCTAGAAACAACTCCGACAACGGACTTGGCTGCAACAAGGCCTCAAACAACACGACTGAGTGCACGGGCACGAGACCATAAGTTCCAGTCTAACGTTGCTGACTACTTCGATCACGCTCCGCAGGATGTGAGCTAGGGACGTACCCTAAGGGTCCAAGTATTCAATACTATAGGACTTTTGGGCCGTTTTAGGTACCAAAACCATTGAAAAAAAGGACTGCGATCCTTCCGGCTACAAGTCCAAGTACCTTGATACCATATACTCTCCAAAATAGTAACCTACAATAACTACTATCCTAAACCCCGAGTACCTAACTATTGGGCCCTTTGGACCCTTAGGGGTAGGCTTCAGGCTTAGCGTGTGCAGGCTTGGAGTGGTGTTCGAAGGTGAATGGTTCGACAGCTCGGGGTTTAAAGCAGTGCATCGTTTCATTCAGGGCTTCAGGTTTAGGTTTTGGGGTTTATAATAAGGTTCAGAGTTTATAATGTTTAGGTGTTATAAGGTTAGGGTTTACGGTTGTAGTAGTCGAAATTGTTTTGAAATTTAGACCGACATTGTGTAGGAGCACTTCGCGTCAGGTGTTAAAGCATTGTGCTTGCGCCGACAGGTGTGATAATAATGTAAGGCTGCTTCTTTCGAAGATGTTTTGGAGTTCTGTGGGAGTTGAACAGGCTTTTTGCATGCAGGGACGCCCTTATCGCATGAACATCTCGCAAGTTCTCCCCCAAGCCCACAAATGAACCTCCCCACTTTTAAAACCCTAAACCCTTCCCGGAACCGCTGAACCCCTGAACACCCCAGGCCACCAAAGCCCCTGCACAGCCCCTTAACCCATAAACCCCAAGCCCCCAAACCCCTAAACCCCGAAACCCTGAACCCTAAACCCTGAGCCCTAAAACCACCCTGAACCCTAAACCCTAAACCCTGAACCCTAAAACCCGATAACCCTAAAGCCGAACAAAGACAAACCCGAGGATGCTGCGAACCGACCAGCCATTTTGGAGCTGCTCCTGCAGGCGCAGGGTGCTTAGTAGGTCGACTTCTGTATGTCACGTAATCCATAAGCCCGAAAGCCCTAAACCCCATCAGCCCTAAACCTGATTCCCCAAACCCTATAAACCCCCCTATAAACCCTAAACCTTATTCCCCAAACGCTGATCGTTGAAGCAGGCAGACGCCGATCCTAATCTGCCGGATGCTTTTGGTCGCACTGCGCTCCACGCGATTTGCCAGCGGCTTGTTCGCATAACCGAAAATGGTGATGCTTTAGCGGTTCCTTTCAGGGTTCTATGAGGGTCTAGGGTGAGGCTTCTTCGATGTCTTGAGGGGCTGCTTAATGCAGAGGCCTTTATATCTAGCATAGGGTTGTGGGGTACATTATAATATGCATTGTGATAGCAAGGAGCCTTAAATCAGCATGGGTATCATTCAGGATGCTGCGCCACAGCTAATATCGCGATTAGACAGCGGGTCTATCATCCAAGCAATGCCATCGCTGTACCAACAGGAGTGTTTACACAGTCATGCGTTACCATTGTCATAGTCATTCATATTTCAATCCTGGTCAGCTTAGTATTTGTATCCATAGATGTTATTCTATCATCGCTGTCGAAGTAGTAGTCGTCGTCGTCGTAGTCGTGGTAGTAGTAGTAGTAGTAGTAGAAGTAGTAGAAGTGGTAGTAGTAGTAGTAGTAGTTGTTGTTGTTGTAGCAGTAGAACTCTCGCCCACGGCATGCCCGGAGCTATGTTCTCCAGAGCACGAACATCCCATCGACTGATATGGCTTCATTGGCCTTAATAATTACCCATACTATTTTTTTGGGGGGGTTCCTTATTATAATTATAAGTAGAATAACATACCCCAAAACCCCATTCTAAATATTAAGGCCCCTATATCATAGTACCCTTATAGTATCCCTTAGTATGCCTTCGGTGTTGTTCCGGACCCGGCCGAGGTGGAGTGGCAGCGCTGCACTTGCACGGCGCCTAGTCAGTGCCAGAGCGGACGTTACAGCAAAGGCCAGTGCTGGCCCGCTAAAAGGGAAGACGCCGGCCGAGCTGCTGTTAGCTGAGGCGACGGCTGGGGTTTAGGGTTAAGGGGTTAGGGTTTAGGGGTTTAGAGTTTAGGGTTGGGGTTTCTGTTAGCCAGCTGGGGCGACAGCTCGGGAGAGGTTGCAGAGTCGAATCTGAGAGGCTTTGGGCTTGCAAGTCTTCAGGCATTTTGGGAAGGGCTTCCCACTTCAGACCTGCATTCCGGTCATTGGAAGTCGGGCTTCACCATAGTCTTGCATCGGGATTTAGCACCTTAGTTAGTGCAGAGGTCGACGTATTTCAATGCTACGTCCAGTTGATACGGATCGGTGGTGGTCGACCAGGACGAACGCACCGAAAGCCATGAATGTAAGAGCGTTAAGACCTTGCTACACCGTACAGCAGCGCCTTTCACGGGTATGAAGTGCACCAAGGCTTTGCAGAACGAGCAGACATCCAACACCCTGCCACCGAAGTTCTGAAATCGTGAATCCCGGAAACCCACATGACTTAAATCCTGAACCTAGCAGCCTAAACTTGAAACATGTAAGTCCCAAACCCTGAAGCTCTACATTCTGAAGCGCTTTAGCCGCTACTGTAAACCCTGACCCTAAGGGTCCAAGTACCTAATTATCATATACTCTCCCAAATTTTAAGCTACATAGCTACTATCCTAAACCCGAGTACCTAATTATTGGGTCCTTTGGACCCTTAGGGCTAAACCCTGAAAGCCCTAAATTCTAAACCCTGAACCCTAAACTCTAAACCCTACACCCCTAAACCCTAAACCCCGAAACCCCTAAACCCCTAAACCCTAACTCTAAACCCTAAACCCTTAAAACAAAACTGAAAGCCAAAAGTTCAGCCCTAGAGGACACGATCAAGCTCGAGCACCTCAACCGGGGCCTCACAGAGAGGTCCTCTGCATCGAAGGAGCCGTCACACGTGGTCAATATGGGAGTTTCCGAAACTTACGGGTACCTTATTTTGGGGACTGTATAGGAAGGATCCTACTACTTAGGGTCCTATATTAGGGTCCCCTATTTCGGAAACCCCATATAGAAGCCTTTACATGTGTATTCATGCTATTACTTAGGGCCTTTTTCTTTAATTGTACAGTATGATAAACTCCAAAACCCTATTCTAATCATCAAGGCCGCTGCATTATGGGCTTCAGGGCTTTAGGCTTAGGGGGTCTTGGGACGGGCTCAAAAGCGAAAGCAGTGAGTGCAGTCGGGGCATCGACTTCTGCCTACCTGTAGTCTCCATTGCAGTTCCTTTTTGGCTGAAACAACTTCTTTTTAGGATTCTTTAAGGCAATCCTGACAAGGAACTACAATGGAGACTCGAGGTACTCTCGAAGTCCCACAGTTAACAAGCGTTCATGTGTTCGAGTGTTGGGGTTCAGGGGTTGGGGTTCAGGGTTTAGGCTAGGTTCTTGCTTGCCGCAAGCCCAAACCAAGGTTGAGGTTATTCTCACCCGACGGTTTAGGATTGTAGTCTTGAGCGTTGTTTACATGTTTTACCGTTACACCGGTGCACACGCCAAGCCGACACTTCTAGTCAAGCTCCTGGTGCAGGAGGAGCTTCTGGCATTCCTACAGGAGGAGGGTCGGGCAAGATAACCCTAGAAGCCCAGTTACCCATATGAGGGGCGGCTAAACGAAATTAGGACCCCCCCCCCTTCTCAGGGATCCTTACAAAAAGGACGTTCGTATTTAGGTCTATGTCTGAATGTCCTTTTTTTGGTGAAACTACCACAGAAGAAGTTGCCTCGTTCTTGATGCAGATGCATGGTGAGTTGCTTTGCTCCATGGGTACCTGGGCTGGAATGAGATCAGCCCTTGCGAGCCTTGTCGTATTCCATGTGGTCTACAGGCTCAGTTCTGTTGTGCTATGGCTCTGCTTCAGGTACAACAGTTTGAAGTTCAGGGCGATCGGCTGGTGTTGCCATAGCGGGCTGTCCGAGGTGTCTCACATGACCGGGTGTCACTTGAAATCCCCCGAATGGGGGGTGAGCGGCCGTTTCGTCCAGTGCGAAAGGTTCCAGCAGAACGCTTGCTTTGTCCTTCCAGGTGTGCCGAGGAGTCAATATAGTGTTCGGGTTTCAGGATTTAATAGCATACCTATAGTCTCCATCGTAGTTCCTGGTTGGCGTTGCCTTATACGATCCTAAATGTAAACTTGGTTATCCCCAAAAAGGGAACTGCAATGGAGACTACAGGTATACTTTGGATACTGCCCCCACTCAGTGACAGTTGAATAGTGTTCATCTTATACATGTATAAGGCCCTTAATTCCTTAGTACTAGCCCTTTCATAGACTGTTACTCTGTGGGGGCAGTACCCAAGGTATACTCCTTTATCAGAAACGCTCTTGCCCCGAGGAGGCGACAGCAGCACTAAGAAATGGAAGAGTAGCAGAGATGACCATAGCCATCTAAAGTCCAAACCCGAAGTCTTGCGGTTTAGGCTTTAGGGTTTAGGTACCCTATTCCTTACCGTTGAAAGTTCCAACTTTCAGTCAGTTTGATAGGTCAAGTCCTGCCTCTGTCCCCAAACCCTACAAAGTGATAGGTTATGACCCTTCAATTATAGGGTATAACCCTCAACACGGTAGCTTTTCGGATCTACAGGTGCATCTGCTTGACTTGGAGGGTCAAGGGTCTTCGGGGATCTGTTGCTTTATTCACGAGATGGGTCAATGGATATACCCCCAAGAGGGTTTAGAGTTTAGGGTTTGGGGGCCCCTCAGCAGCATCTGGCATCTGGGGAAAGGTTATGGAACGAAACGATCCTACATAAGCCCGGAGGTCCAAAGGACGGGTACTTGAGTTTGGCTCTACATGTCCTAAGCCCGACAGCTCTGAAGGCTTTAGGGTTTTGAGTTTCGTGTTTAGGGTCCTAAATTCACCCTAAACTCCTAAGCCCATTCTATAAAGCTTTAGCTTGCGGTATGGCCAGGCTTCTCCAGACAGCCGCAGTCGTCCAAGAGGTGCGGGCGGCAAGTTCCCTAACCCTCTTCTGTAAGGGTTCAGGCTTCTAGGGTTCTTTGTAGGGTTCAATTCCCTTTTCGAGTTTTGAGAGTTCCGCTTCAAAGGTTTTGCATGCAGTTTGTTGTTTATATCCCTAATCCATGCTCCATATGAGTATACTTTGACCCTAAAGTACCAATATATGGGCGACTTTAAGTGCTAAGTAGATACTCTATGAGTACATGAACACTTAGAGTCTTAGAGTGTACTAGGGTTGACGGCTTATTTCTTTAATTTAGGTTCCTCGTTCAGGTGGTTGGGTGCTGCCCAGAATCCCAGTGTTGCCTTGTTGTGCGTCCCACATGGGTAGTTCTCTGCATTAGGGCCCTTTGAGGCCCCCAAAATACTACGGCGGTTTAGGGCTTAGGGTTTAGGGTTTAGGGCCTTTAGGGTTTCGGGTTTAGGTCCTTCAGGGTTTAGGGCCTTTAGGGTTTAGGGTTCAAAAAGGACCCTTAAAGGGGCCGAAGTTCAAAGAAATGCCCACATGTGTCAGGCAATCATTGTGCAGCGGCTTCTGTGTTTTAGTCCTTGGCCCAGGCCGTGCATATCTCGACTGTTTGAAATACTTAGGCATATCTCCCCAGCCGTGTTCAAAGAGTATCATGAACGAGGAGGTTGTAGGGTTGAGGGTTGTCGTGCATAGCTAGCCTCTTCACCTGTCAAAAGAAGCCCATGATAATTTGGTGTCTCGAGGCTCCAGAAGCACCAAAAAGCCACAAACTTCTGCTGTGATCAACATGAGGATTCTAGCGTTCAGGGGCTCAGGAGTTCGGCATGTAGGGTATAGCAACCTAGTCTAATCATCGACATTTCCGATGCTGAAACCTAAGACTTGTCTTTTTACCAGGTGCCGGACTCCTTCCATCACCACCCCACGAGGCCAAAGGGTCCCGGAGATTGGAGACGACGACGATGATGATGATGCTGATGATGATGGTCGTGGTGGTGATAGTTTTTCGGACCGCATTCGGTTGTCATTGTTGCCACCATCCATTCCGAAACCCTAATTCTCAACCTCAGACCCTAACGTGGTCCAAAGAGGTCGTTATGCAAGTTTGAGGTGGTATGGCGTCGGCTGCAGCCTGTGGATTCTTGGTTCAGCTTGTAATTTCAGGGCTTAGCTTTGGGATCAGTGTTGCAGCGCCACAGTGTACCTTGTAGCATCTTGTAATGTGCTTCTTGCCTGCCAAAGAAGAAGAGCCCTGCATGACCTACGTTTGTCTTGCATATTCATCAGTAGGGCTGCTTTTCCACATCCCCAACTCCTTGACCAAGTTGGTTCCGCAGGTCACGGGAGGCTCATCTCGGATGGGCAGGATCACCCTCTGATCTCAGCTTCGCTCACGCAGAACCAATTTCATGCTTGCAACCTCAGTTCCCAGAGATTGGTGTCCTACCCCACGTGCATGCATACATACATACATACATACATACATATACACACACATACATACATATTGACATACATACATACATATATACATGCGTGCATGCATGTATGCATACATACGTACGTAGTTGCATACATGCATGCACAGGTGTGTGTGTATATAGATATACACATACAGTACACACTCGCACTCGCACACACAGATCACATTCCATTCTTATGGAAGCGGCAATTGTTTTGCAAGCTGCAGCACCTGCCTGCTTCCCCAGCCAAAGCAGCTGGCATTGGTGTGCACGAGTACAGCCGAAACGAGCGTCGTACCTGCTCTCAGGCGCTTTACTTCACAGGATCCGAAAAAGGAACCACCAGAAAAGTATCCTGCCGTTGTGACATCCCTAAACCCTACACCCTAAACCGTGGGTTTGTTTCAAGGTATCCATCCTTCGGATCCTTTGAGGGCTTGGCTTGCTGAAGGTAAGGCAGCTCAGGAGTCTGAACGACTAGTAAACCACTCCCCTTGTCGTCCCTGTCCCTGCCAAGTCATTCTTGATGTACACCCAAACCCTAGTCTTAGTCTATTTATCAGGGCCTCTCTACTCGTCATTGGTTTGCTTAAACACTTTTTGGAGTTGGGCGTTGCCAGGCAAGAGCAGAGATTCTGAAAAGGCTGAATCGTCCGCCGCTGAAGTGTTACCAATCAGCTGCTAAGTGCAGCGCCGTTTCACATTTTAGTTTGCCCGTGATCTGAAGAAGTTTGCAACGCGAATCCTTTTTCCCGGTTCCCTGACAAGCCATTGCGGTTCGAGCACAGACCAAACAGCCTTGGCCTAACCCCTACAGATGACCAACTTGCAGTAGCCTGGCACATGCTATGTCACTCTAACGCAACCTTCTACCCGTCTCCCCCCAGCCCCTCAGCAGAGGCTTTTTCGCTTTGGAATCTAACTAATTTTGCTGCTCGTTGACTGATCTCCTGTGTCCACCATGGGGATGGTCAGCAAGTGCCCTGGATGCATAGCTGACCAGTTTCCTGCCATCCGTTTCAATGCAGAAGTGATACTCGTATCACCAGCGCATTCTGATGGCAAGCGCAAAGGTTATGCCCAGACCTTCCAAAATCCCTTAATTAAGGAATATACTTTAAATTATAATAGGATCCCTTTTATGATTTAAGGTATATTCCTTAATTACGGGATTTTGGAAGGTCTGGGTGGTTCGTCGGCACCGCTTCTTTGACCGGTGTACATGACCAAATACGCATCGAAGGGTTTGCTTCACTCCAGGACCCAAGGATGCCCCCGTGCTACGGCTGATGGACAAAATCCTGCATTACCCATTATAATTATAAGGAATATACCATAATTCCCATAGTTTAGGGTCCTTAGGGTCATGCAGGATTTTGTCCATCAACAGTAATGAGAGCGTTTGTGCATGACAGGGTTTGGGCGAGGGTAGTAAACCCCTAAGGGTCCATGTGCCCAGATAGTACATACTTCGGCCTTAAAGTAGTCCCTATATATAAGCTAGTACTTTCCAGCCAATGTATATACTATTTGGGCACATGGACCCTTATACCCTCAACCCATATAGAACCCTTATAGTAACCCTTAAAGGAATACAGAAAGGATCCTATTTGGGCACATGGGACCTTTAGCAAACGGTGGTGTGGCTGCCCGGCCCAATCCAGGCATTTGCCAGGCCCCGGATTAGGGTTTATTTTAGTTTTGTTTTTGTTTTTATTGTTATTGTTATAGTACTATTACTACTATTTCCATTGTTATTATTACAATTACTAGTATTATATATATACACTTCGTATTATGATTGTGATTATGTAGGGTATAGGGTTTAGGGCCTATAGGGTTTGGGGTTGCGGGTTTAGGGCCATTTAGGGCTTTAGGGCTTAGGCTTTAGGGGTGAACGCTGAGCGCTGACATCTCTCTGTATGTTCCTTTGCCTTGCAACTTTGGGGGCCAGGGCGCAGGGATGAGAATTGGCCTTCCAGCAGCCGCAACCTACAAAACGCCAAACCACACGCTAAAACCCTCAAGCCGGAACCCTAAACCCTGAAACCCCATCTCCGTACGACTGATGATATAAATCCTGCATTACCGTAAGGACCCTAGACTATGGGAATTATGGTAGATTCCTCATTATGGGTGATGCAGGATAGATATCATCAACCGTAGGTACTGTTATGGGGGATATTTCCCCACATCGTAATTTCAATTTTTCATTTCTAATATAGAGATCCTACAGTCTACTCTACTGGTAATTTGATTTTTTTTTGGAATCGGGCCTCGTCGGTGTTCTGGGGACGCACTCCACTTGAACATCCTTGTTGAGTATTCCCGTGAAACTTACACTGCCAATCTCTTGGTAGTTTTAGGCTGCTGAATAGCGTGGAACTTAAGCCACTTTTTTTTGCATCTGAGGAAGCGCAAAACCCTGGACGGCGACGATTTGGAGTCTACGCACCTTGGAGAGGTATTCTTGATCGCTCAATCTCACGGGGCGTTTGCTACTAACAGTTACTAGCAGAGAGCTTATTAACACGCGATCCTTGTGTGTTTCCTATTGAAAGGGAGGTTTGCCTTGTTTTGCTATGAGTGGATCCTAGCTACAGAAAAGGGGTATCGTCTATTCACGCCGTCGAAGGCAAGCAAGATAGACTGAGTGACTGATGCGCCGAGATCACTCCTTAGCTTAGAAATAAATCCATCAGGGTCCATATGGGCACATGGGCTTTTGGTGTTGACAGACAGCTAAACCGGAAATATGCTGCATGACGAGGGCGGTGTACCTAGCAGGGCGAAGCGATTATCCGCAAGGCTGCTGTGGCATGCAGGCATTTATGTTACGTCTGCATCGTGTGCTCTTTGCATGGTGCTGCATAGTATTGTTCATACAGCGTGGCAGGCAGGGCATGTGCTGGTATAACACTGTCCGGCCGTGTTGCACTCAAGGATCGAAACTAAACCCCGAATCCTAGCAGTAGAGTAGGTAACCTTTAACCTTTTGGGGTAGTATAATCCCTATATAATCTTTGTATTATGAAAAAGACGGTTAATCTTTAGTTCCCCATGATACCCGACAAGTAGGGAATCGAGAAAACCTAAAGATCCCTGTGATTCAATCTCCCTGAGTCCCTAAATCGTAAACCCCGAAGTCCTCAAATCCTAAACCCTAAAGCCCCTAAGTCCCGAAACCCAAAACCCAAAAGCCCTAAGTCATCGAAACCCTAAACCCTAAACCCTTGAGTCCTTGAAACCCTAAACCCAAAACCTCTAAGTCCTTGAAACCCTAAGCCCTAAGCCCCTATAAGTCCTTAAACCCTTAAGCGTAAATTGTGCAGACGACAAGGCTTGCTTCGCCGAAGAAGCTCAAGGTCAAGCAGCCAAAGGAAGATGACGCACCTGCTGCTGAGGCTACTAGAGCCCTAGGTTAGGGTGTTTGGGGAATAGGGCTTCCAGGGTTCTACCCAAAGGCTCCTGGACCGTTGTAGTGAGATCCCGAACCCTCGCCCCCAAAGCCGAAACCCTCCCCCAGAAAGCCCAAGACCCTCTTAGGAGCCTTAGGGTACAATGAGGCTGCGGGGTTGTGGTGTGTAGAGTTTCGGGCTTAGGTCCCTCATGCGCTTGTTTAGTAGGTAGGGCTTTGGGACATTTTATATTCTCCCTTATTGGGCTTAAGAGGAACTTATTTACGAATATTTTTCAAGAGCTTTAAAAGCCCCACCTAGTTTAAGTCAGCTGCACCTGTAAGAAAACTCCTACCAGTCCAATATGCCTACACTGGTTTGACAAGACATTGAAGCAGGGCTAAGCTGGGCAAGAGCTATGGCGAAAGACCGGAAGATTGAACCACTCCTGGAAGGTCAAAACCAAGCACCTGAAACACAAAAACACTGATGAAATCCTTCGCTGCACCTGGCCATACGGTTCGTGATATAAATCCTGCATTACCTTATTGACCTCAAACTATAAGAATTATGGTACATATTCCTTATTGTGGATAATGCATGATTTATATCATCAGCCGTAGGAGCCAAACATCCTACAGCAGAGACGCAGATGTTGAAGGCATAGGAGCCTGCGGCCAGCACTTACATTTGGTGTGAATTGGTGCATGACCCGTGATTGCTCCGAATTTTGATCAGTTTCTGCATCCTCCGACTCTTCAGGCCAACAATGTGGACATCAGCCCTGTATCATCGGACCAGATTCTCTCCAAACCTGTGGCAAACCTGAGTCGTTTTCAGGAATCTGTCGCGCTTGAAGCAAGAAACCAACGCCTGCAATCCATGATCGCAAGATTTGATCCGCCAATTCGGAGACCACCAATCGGAACCCCCCAAAAAATCAAGTCCTAAACGAAAAAAACGCTGCCCCCACACGAAAAGCATAAGCCCATCTGGGCCCGCATAAACTCAACCCAAACCCAAAACGCATCTAAACCCTAAACCCCCCCCCCCGCCCCCGCACCCCAAGTACCAAGACCATAAAAACCCTGCCCCCAAACCAGTCCCCAACTTCCAAATCCTAGGGCTCCAGTTACCTAAATAGCAGGTTACTGGGGTATATGATATATGGCTAGTAACCTACCATTTTGGAACCGGAGCCCTAAGGAACTTACACCCTATAAACCCTAAACCCCTACAAAAAAAAAAAAACCTAAACCCTGCCCTACACCCCCGAAACCACTCCCCAACTCGAAACCCCAAAGCTGCAAGACATAGATTCTCGCAGGCTCCAGCTCAAGTGGCTCCTGAGATGACCTCCGAAGAGCAACCTGGGTACGAAATTTCAGGTATGCTAAAGGGGCCTTATTTAGAGTAAGGTTTGGGGGCAATAAATACTAGAATTGTAACTCCAAAGGGTCCAAGCACCATTATAGTAGGTACTTAGTAGGTATTTGGGCCCCGGAAGTAAAAACGATACTATTACGTGGACCCTTTGTATACGCGTTTGGGGATTAGGGTTTAGCACTCTCCAGGTGTAGTATTCGCGTTTAGGTAGAGTAAGTTTAGAGTAAGACTTTACGGTAAAGTCTTTGGGATTTCAGGTTCAGGGCTGTAAGGTTTGATGTTTAGGCTCTACCTGGACCCCAAATAACCTACCCTTTTAGGGTTCCCTAATATGATTTCTTTGTATAAGTCCTTATACAGGTAGGTTTAGGTAGGGTTTATATAGGACGTCAGATCTTCTGGACTTTTCGTGAGTCCAGGGGTTCAGGGTCTAGACCTAAGCACCACCTAAGCCCTAAATCTAAACCCTGCCACGCCAGGACCCCCCCAATGGCCCTTTAATGGAGGTGTTGTGGTCCTTAATAGTTGGTATTTGGGGTATAATAGACATCCTCCACTCTGCCCTGCACCCCAACGCAACTTATAGCGGATGATTTGTGGGAAGATTCCTTATTTTTTCCCTGAAGGGCCACGTTTCTGGTTTCAATTATACATACATCCTCAACCTGAAATCTGAAAGCCTAAAGCATCAAGACCCCCAAATCTAGAGGCTCTGCCACCAAACAAAACCATCGACAGGACCAAGCTTTAAACACCGTTGACTCAAAGCTTCAAACCCCGAGCCCGTACGCCCTAATGAAAAGGTTCCGTGCCAAGTGGAAGATTACGGCGCTGGAACGCAGTGGCGAGGCGGACACATGGTTTAGGGCTCTTGCGGGCTATAGAATAGGGTTCAGGTCATACGCCGAGAGTCCCAGACCCTGAATCACACACCGTGAAGCCAAAAACTAAACCCCTATACACCCTTAATATAGGGGCCTTAATAATTACCTACACTATCTTGGGGGTTCCTTATTATACTTATAGTATAATGGGCCCCAAAATCCCTATTCTACTTATTGGGCCCCTATCTTAGGCTTCTTTATCAGTAGAGCTTCAGACTTCGGACCTTCGCCTGCCGGGTTAGCCGGGCCTCCGGGGCCCGGCAAGCAGACTCCGGAATGTCCAGAACCCAGACCCCCGGGAGGATCTGGAAAGTAGATCCCCTAATTTGGGGCCCTATACTACTAAGGGTACTTTATAGGAACCCCCATTAAGGTATCTACTTTTTGGATCCTTTCGGGGGTCTGGGAAGAAGGAGGCACCTCGGTATGTGGTGACATTAGGGTTTAGGGTTTAGGGGGCAGCCCTGGTGGGGAGCTCCTTGGTATGTGTGGCAGGCAAGGGGCCCGTTGATGGACAGAAAGGCCAGAAGGGTGGTGGGACCTCATTCAAGTGTTGTTCTTGCAGTGCATGTCCTGCACCGCAGGTGCACCCTCCAGCTGCTGAGCCCGCTGCCGAGCAACGAGGCACCACAGCTGGCGAAGAGGCACAGGAAGGCCGTGGAACTGGGTGCAAGGCTGATAAAGCCGGAGACTGCGTGCCGCCGTCGACAAGTCTTCTACCATCCCCAAAGGGTCCAAGTATCATTATGGTTTAGACTTAGACCCCCAAAATACCCTATAAGTATATACCATAATGATACTTGGACCCTTTGGGATCGGAGATGACCCCGACGAGGAGCCCACCTCCACGGGCCCCACCAGCAGTCCCGCTGCATACAGAAGGACTCTCGCTGGAGGAATTGGAGAAAGGAGTACAGCGAAAGGTGGAGTAAGTAACCTATTACCTCTTCGGGCTGTTATCATCCCAACCTAGATAATATGAAGGTGAACCTTCACTTCCGCCTGGAAACTGACAAGTACGTCTCCATGAAGGTCTTGTGTTCAGGGTCTAGAGCCCAGGGTTTGTAAGAAGTGCGGAAGCAGCACTTACGTACTGGTTCGGTTCTTTCTCCACACAGGACTTACTGGCTTCATCAGACTCTGTCATCCCCTAAATCTTCACCTTGAGCCCTAAATTGAACCTTAAGCCTCTGAACCCTACATCCTCTGCTGTCTATGACTTGGCTTGTTGCTGAGGAGTCATGAGCTTCATCCCAAAGCCTACCTGGTGCCGGAAAGCCCACGATTTTGGGGTTCTTAAGTAGTATAAACAGTTCTTCAATCAGGTAGGTTTTTCTTTGCCACCGGTAATCTACAGCCCTAGACCCTTTCTGCTAGAGTTGGGCATTCGACGTGTCTGCTGGGTCAGGATTCAGGCATCGAGAGTTAAGGTCGATCGCCATAAGTGTTGGTCTATTGAGAAGGGTTTAGAGGTTTCGGGTTTAGGGTTTTAGGGTTTAGGGTGTTAGAGTTTTGGGGTTTTAGGGTTAGGGGTTTAGGGTTTTGGGGGTTTAGGGGTTTAGGGTTTTAGGGTTAAGGGTTTGTTACCCATATGGGTATTTTTGTTGGGTCCCCTTTCAGGTCCCCGAAATGATGCGGCACCCTTTCAGAAGCACCCTCACAGGGACCCGAATTGGAGAACTGCCCATATCTACCTACGGTTGATGATATAAATCCTGCATTATAACTTAATTAATGATTATGGGAAATGCAGGGTTTGTTTGGGTGGTTGTCAAAATTATCCTTATAATATAGAACGGCAAAACGGCAGCTATTATTTAGGCTACCCAAAAAGGACCCTAATTTTGGCCACCACCTATTTGCATCATCAACCGTATGTAAGGAATACTTGAAGGCTTGCTTTTGGGGAGGTCCCTGAGTTGCCCGAAGCGGTGCAAAGCTTCGAGACGGCACCATTTTCCAGGCACGGCTTTGGGTTTAGGGTTTAGGGGTTTAGTGTTGAGAGTTGAGGTGTTAGGCTTTACCAAGATGGTCTTTGTTAAGGTTTGGGTTTAATGAAGGGGTCTTCAGGGCTTTTTTAGAGGGTTATGGAATGGTTACTCACTCTGTGGGCTACAGGGTGCTAATGTTGGAGCCTGAAAAGTTAGTGTGGGGGTTGGGGGTATAGACTTTTGTGGTTTTAGTTAGTAGCTATAAACTTGTAACCGATGATTGAGACGTTTATATTGCACTTGGTGTTTGAGGTTTAAGGCTTCAGGGTTTAAGGTTCAAGTTACTTTTCGGATTATTAACAAACTAGCATGATACCTGCCAAACGTGGCCAGCCGCAAAGGGGCTGTTCCATATTTAATTTGAAAGCAGGGAATGGGTTCCAGGGTCTGGGTGTAGTCTTGAAGCTTTAGGAGCTTCGGGTTTGAGGCTTGGGGTTTAGGATAGCCCAAAGGGTCCTAGGTACTGTTATGTGGGGATACTTCCCCAAGTCATAATAGTAATTCCTAATATGGAAACCCAACATTCTACTATATCGGTAGATGATATAAGAAGCTTTAGAGGAACCCTAAACCCCGAACCCTTAATGAAGCCGTTAAAGGAACCCTACGATATCGATACCTCACGTGTATCTAGAAAGCCCGATATCCCCTAATCAAGGAAGATACCTTACTAAGAAACGTAGGGCTTCTCATTATAACCTTAGTTCCCGAGTTAAAGGTTATATTGAGAAGCCCGACGTCCTTTATTAGAAGGGTATTGGGCTCTGTGGGTATGCCGGGCCCGTAAAGCGAGTCCGGCCGAAAAGTTTCCAAGGCCGTGACGCTCTGACGGTTTAGGGTTTGGGGTTTATGTAGGCAAACCCACACCTTAAACCTTAACCCTGAAACATGAAACCTTACCTGAACTCCAAAAACCCTGTCTCTTTAAGTCTTACATGAGGAAATCATATAGTAGTAACTAGCAGCCCTCAACATGTATGTACTGCATATTGATGGTTTGGCGGTTCGGAATAACCCTAAAGCCTAAACCCGAGTCTTCAGCTCGGATACCCTAAGTCTTAAACCGTAATCCTATACTTTAAAATCAAAATCTGAACCACCCTAAACCCCAAAATCAAAACCCGAAAATCAAAAATCCTAGAACGAAACCCAAATATTCCTTGAGAGGCGTATCAAGGATGCCTTGGCGACTGCTGGCTTTGCTGCTCCGAGCCCGATCCAGGCAGGATTTAGGGTTTGGGGTTTAGAGGGTATCCTAAACCCTAAACGCTTGGGTCAGGATTTAGGGTTTGGGGTTGAGGCCCTTCCGGGTTTGAGGTTTTGGGTTTCTCTTGTCTAGGCCCGTAGGGTTTTGGGCAGTTTGGGGTGCGTTAGGGCTTTTATTGACCTTACAGGGTTTGTGTGGGAGTTGTGTCGGTTGCAATGCTCAGGAGTTTGGGTTTACCTGTCTTGGGAATGATGGAATTTGGGGATTGCGGTTTGGGGTTTGCTTCACCGGAACCAGTGGGACTCAATCCCAACACCCGAAGAAAGAAACCGCCCGGGCTTTTGGGACATCAGCCTCAGTGCGAGAAGCAGAACCAGATGGCTGGTTGGCACAGGGGTTTACGTTCGTTTGGGGGTGTGGTATAGGGACTTTAATTAATATTTGTCAACATCGGGTTTCGGGGTACATTACAGTATTGTTTCAACAAGGGCAGGGTTGGATGTTAGACTATCGCCCCCGGCCCCGAAATCTTCCCCCCCCCCCCCCCCCCGGAGTAGTTGCAGTAACAAATCTGTAGGCCCTGTAGTCAGAAGAACCCGAAGCCTTAAACCCTAAACCTTAAACCGCACTTAACCCCTAAACCCTAAGCATTAAAACCCCGAAGTCCAGAACTTTCAGCCCGATCTCAATCTTAAGCCCGCAGCGCAGCCCCGAAACTCCAAGCCGTAAGTACCTGCCCGTCCTCAGAAGGGTCCATGTGCCCAAACGGGTTCCTTTATGGCGTTCCTTCAAGGGTTCTGTACGGGTACCACAAGGGTTGGGGGCTGAAGTTTTCATCTACTGGCCCAAATGGTACAATGTACTGTCTAAAGTATGCCATACTTTGGCGCCAAAGTACTACTTCAAGGCCTATGTATACATCCTTTGGGTACTTGGAGCCTTAGGGTACAGTATGGTGGCTTACAAGGGGCTGCACTAACTTAATAAGAGTCGCTCGACACAGTTTTAACCGCATACAGACCATGTATCCCTGCCAAAGGCCCTTATAAGGGACCTATAGCGTCATTAAACTTTCAAAACCCTGTACCAACCTCCGACAGGCGCGGCACAAGCCTATCAAAACTTAAAGCCCTTAGCTCGAGGCACAGTCGTGGCCGATTGCCGTCCAGGGCTCTGACCTCGTGGCGGTTGCCAAGACAGGCTGGCTGCCTAGTCTCTCTCTCTCTCTCTCTATATATATATAAACATATACTGTCTCTCTCTCTCACTCTCCCTCTCTCTCTCTCTCTCTTTCTCTCTCTCTCTATATATATGTACATGTATACATATTCAAGTATTTATGTTACGTGTATGTTTGTTTGCTTGTTTATTTTTTATGTGTGTGTATATATATATATATATATATGTATATGTATATGTATATGTGTGTTTAAGCTTGTCGCTGAGGGTTCAGGTTTTAGGGCTGTGGGATTTAGAGATTCGCGCCTCGGGCTTTCAAGGTTTAAGGCAAACTTTGTGCTTCTAGAGTTTAGAAAAATGATATGTCGCCGGGTCGTGGGCTTATTTAGTTTTGAGAAAGTATTCCGATCACGGCTGTGTCAGAGGTTTCTGTGACGGGCTTGTATGTTTAGTGCTGGGTACCGATGCTCGCGTAGCACCGGCATTACCGAGGTCTGCTTCGGCAGAGACTTTCAGGCAGCAACAGCAACAAGAACAACAGCTGTTGCTGCTGCAGCCACCACCGCTAACCACTAGTAACTGGCTGTATTTCTGGAGGAGGAGGAGGAGGAGGAACAGCAGCAGCAGCAGTATGCTCGTAAGATGTTCATCTACATACCCTAAACCCTAAACCCTGCATCATGAACATGAGCTCGCTGTATGTTGGTCTTGGAGCCCCTGCCCCCCAAAGGTGGGATTCCCAAACTGGGCTTTTGCTAAGGAAGTTATATCAAGTTACCATGTGGGTCTCTTCTTCTTATCATTTTTAATACTACGACTTCCTACTACTACAACTACTTCGACGACTACCACTACCACCACTACCACTACCACTGGCACTTGCACTACCTCTATCACTACCACTACCACTACCAGCACCACTACTACTACTACCACTACTACTACTACTACTACTACTACTACTGCTACTAGCACTACTACTACTACTACTACTACTACTACTACTACTACTGCTGCTGCAAAAACTACAACCACAACTACTTCTGGTAGTACTGGCACTAGTACTAGTACTAGTACTCGTACTAGTACCAGTACTACTACTACTACTACGACGACGACTACTAATACTACTCCTGCTTCTACTCCTACTACTACTACTACTCCTGCTGCTGCTGCTGCTGCTACTACTACTGCTACTACTACTTCTACCACTACTACTACTACTACTTCTACTGTTTTTGTTATCATTATGATCACTACTATCATCATTAGTATGATTATGGTAACTCAACCTAGGTTCCTTGACAAGAGCCGAGCACAGCCCAGCAACCTTAAGGCTGTGCCCCCAGATTGCAACACTGGAAGGCAGTGGAAAGACCTTGGCATTCCTCTTGCCGGCTTTCAAGATCATCGCGAGGTGAGCATCGGCAGGTTTTAAGTCATGCAGGTTTTCTCGACGTAGCCTGCCAGAACACATCAAGTTTCTCACTACATCCAACATGCATTCATAACCCGGACAAGTTGCATCCCATCTGCAGCACCCCCGAACGCGTTAACAGCATTGTCGACCAACGAACCTTGTTCCATGTCCTAGGATGCAATCATCCCAGAGTCGGATATGGGAGTTTCAATGACGGTGGCCCCGAACAAAATATATCCGCACCCCGTCATTATACAGCCATCGTGGAAAGAGGTCAACCGGAACCTGAACTCCGGGCTGCCCCTTGAATGCCCAGAGGTGGTCAAAGGAAGCTACTTCCTCCGATCCGCCCGTCCTGCGGCTTGCCTGCGCAAGTTCGCAATATGCCTTATAGACCCTGACCAAAGACTTTAAGCCCAGAGTCCAAAGCCCGAAGCTCCAAACCCAACCGGTTGTGATGTGGAGCTGAGAACATACAATCGAGGTTGTTGGGATTTGGGTCGACGGGCTCGGCCAATGCCACAAGACAGTTCAGAGATTCTACGATCCCTGAAATGGGAGTTTCCGAAATTTGGGGGTACCTTATTTGGGGGTCCTTAGAATAAGGATCCTACTGTTTAGGGTGCTAGATTTGGGTCCCCTATTTTCGGGAACCCCCAAATTCAGAACGTGTCGGCCGTAGGACAGGCACGTCATTTAGCCTCCTCCCCACCCACCCGCCCAACCCGAAGTTCTGCAAACGAGGGTGATGGATTGATTGGGTACTGCCCCTACTCAGTAACAGTTGAATCATATTCATAGTGTAGATATATTAGGACCTTGATAGTAGCCCTATTATAGACTATTACTGTATGGGGGCAGTACCCAAGTGATGGATCATGATTACCCTAAACTCCAAAGGCACACTTGCCTTGAAGACATCCTCCTTCGGCTCGAGCCCTGATGTCGTCGGCATAGTCTGATGGTATAGGGTTCGGCGTTTAGGGTTTAGAGTTTAGGGTAGGTTTAGGGTTTTGGTTGCTACGGGAAGTTGTAGTGACACAAACATAATACAGACCCCGCATAAATCATCACCTTCCCCCTTGCAGGGATAGCGATCCCGAATTTTTTTGGTGGGTCCCTTGGAGACACGGGTCTTGTTGATCAGTAATCAGGCGTATAGCAGTCGGAATAATAAATAGTAAGGCTGCTGTAATTCTAGGGTTCCTTTTTCAGGCCGCCATATTGCAGCTTCAAGAAAGACTGTAGCTCCCTGATGAATGAGCCCTTGTCTCTAAGGGCTCAGAAAGCAGAGATCCTTGCTAAATTCCTTAGAGAGGGCAGGGAGTTCATGAACCAGGGGTCTAAAGCCCCTTTCCCTGAGCCCCGAACATTCAACCCAAGCCCGAAACGAACCCAAGACCCTGAAGGGTGATAGCGAAACAGAAGTTCAGATGAGTGGTTCTCTAAGTTAGGGTCCCTCTTCAGGTCCCCAAAATAGTAAGGACCTTAAGGGGGACCGTAGTTTGGAGAACTACCCATATAACTTATTTAAGGATTGCTGTATGGAGACTTATATGATATAAGTCTCCATACAGCAATCCTTAAACACCGAGGACTTGATTCTTTTAAAACAAGGCTGGGTTTGGGTTTTTCGCCACAAACCAAGGTGCCTGGCACCAACCAGGGAGCTGGCGACACAGATCGACGCTGAGTGCAAGCGATTCTCGCCGGTGCCGCGGGGGGAGGGATCGAGGAAGGACTTGAGGGATTCTGCTCCATGCTGTAGGTTTTGTTTTCGATTTCTACGTCATGTTCATAATGCAGTTGCTTTATGTATGGGTGTTCTTATGCACGCTTATGAGGGGTGTTCCAGGTCTACGTAGTGTAAGTTGGAAAACCCATGGGCGTGTTGACTGAAGCTCCGTTTCTGCATGATATTTGTTCTACGGTTACAAGTTTTAGTACATGAGAGTATACTGTTATAGTAGATTCTATATGACTATAGGATATATTATTCTAATGTTTTCTAGAAGTGTGCTCCGTTTATACAAACCGCCGGGAAGGCCTCAATTAAGGGTTCAGGTTCCAGTGGGGTATCAGCCGCCCACAAGCCCAGACCCCCGGGAGGATCTAGAAAGTAGATCCCCTATTTTGGGGCCCTATACTACTAAGGGTACTTTATAGGAACCCCCCTTAAGGGATCTACTTTTTGGATCATGGGTCCCCATATGCCAGGCAAATGCCAGGACCCCCCAACTACCCTCTATCATACCCCAAATACTCACTATGAAGGACCATACGGGCTCTATTAAAGCGTACTTGGGGCGTGCTGGTGCCAGGATTGCGTTCGAGGAATCTGTTCATCCCAGAAGCCGTGAGCTTGAGCTCCTCCACAGATGAGCGGCATGGTGATTTTAGGACCCTAAAACCCTACCCTAAAACTTAAAACCCCGAAGAAACCCACCTTGTTGAGGACGTTTATATAAGGACACCATAAGAAGAAGGAACCCTGAAAAGGTAGGTTTTTCAGGGTTAAGGTAAAGGCCATAAACAGTGTCATTGAGTTAAGAAAGAAGCTCCCATTCGAACATGCTTCATGTCTGGGGAGCATCCGGCGAGGAGTTGGCCAAGCTGCCCAAAGAGGATGTGGCAGACCTCCGGGCCTTAAAGCAAGAGTTGCAAAAGACCTGTGGCCTGCCACGGTTTAGGCAGATGCTTCTCCATGGCAGCCGAGTGGTAGATGAGATCCCGAGACAGGATGAACCTCTGGACCTGCAACTGGTACTTCTTCCGTTCCCGCCAGCATCACATGAGAAGGTGGATGAGCTCCTCCGTGCTGCAGCAAGCGGTGTGGTGTCGTTGGTGGAGGAGATTTTAATGAGGCCACAAGATCCCAACTTGGCGGAGCACATGGAGGCAACCACCCCACTTTACGAATCAAGCTATTGGGGCCATCTTGAAATCGTGCGTCTTTTGCTGGAGGCCATGGCAGAGGCGAACTTGGAGACGGACAGCGGTACTCCGCTACTGGCAGCTTCTCTCCATGGCCACGTGGATAGCATGCGCCTGCTGTTGGCAGCCAAGGCTGAGTTGCATCGTGCAAACTCCGAGGGCAAGACACCCCTTTGGGCAGCAGCACGATCTGGTGATGTAGAGTCGGTCAAGCTGCTTCTGGACGAGGGGGCCCAGAAAGAGCAGGTTGCTCAAAGTTTCAAGGCCTGGCAAGACTGGGAGCGGGAAACAACTGCTCTCGCGGCAGCTGCCGGCAACGGCCATGCGAGCGTGGTGCAGGTGCTGCTTGGCGCCGCCGCCGACGTCGGTGTCCAAAATGCTTTTGGTTTCACGCCGCTGGAGCTATCCTCGCGAGCAGGCCATGCAGAAGTAGTTCGTTTGCTCCTGGAACATGCCACTGCGACTGGCAGGGTTTCGAGGTGCAACGCTGCCCTCCGCTTGGCTGCCAAGAAGGGTCATGCTGGGGTGGTCGGCCTGTTGATTGAGGCAGGCGCAGACAAGGACGACGTGGATCAGGAGGGCTCCCCTCTTTGTGTGGCATCCTTGGCCGGGAAAGCTGGAGTTGTGAAGCAACTCCTTGAGGTCAGGGCTGACCACAGTCTTTCAAATTCCCTCGGCGCCACTCCTCTTTGGAATGCAGCTTTCCAAGGCTTCGTGGAGGTAGTAAGCTTGCTCCTCGCCGCCAGGGCTGACATGGAGCGCGAAGACCACGAAGGTGCGACACCCGTGTGGATCGCGGCCTTTACCGGCCATTTACCAGTTCTCCGACTCTTCCGTGAGCTCGGCGCCGATGTAAATCAGGCCTCTGCTGAGCTGAAATTACTGTAGACGCCTGAGCAGTCAGAAGAAGCATTCCCCGTCCATCCAGTTTTCATTACAGTTATGTTATACTCCAAAGTTCTGTTCAGGCGCTTATAAAGCTCAAGGGATGCTAGGACAGCCTCCGGAACCTCGTAGAGTTAGAGGTGGAGCGACTGCCTACTGAGGCTGGATACTAATACTGTCAGTACTAGGACTATGGCAGCGATAATCGTTGAGCAGTAATGAAGAAACATCCAGCCCTCGGCACGCGACGAGTTCAGAAAAGTGCTGCTGGGACAGATTGTTGACCGCTGACAAAGGTGGCCTCAACATTGGAGTCTGAAGGGGGTCAAGATGATGCAGCTATAAACCCTAAACCTAAACCGCAGTAACAGGGCGAGGATGGGCGAGCGGCTCCGAAACTCAAGCAATTCTGATTGGAAATGGCTCCACGGTATGCAAGGGTAAAGCGAGGTGACAGGAATAAAACTACAGCTCCATAGGATGCTTGCTTTCGGGGCCTTAATAATTACCTATAATATTTTAGGGTCTCCTTATTATAGTGATAGTATAACATACCCCAAAACCCTATTCTAATTACTAAGGCACCTATAATGCTTAACTTGCCACCTTGCTGACCAACCAGGCCACCAGGAGCTTTATTCGGTCGATTCTTGATGCGGCACATGTTTTTGTACCTTGACATGAATCCAAGCTTTCAAGGTTTCAGTGGGGTTAAGAACAACCTGCCGCGAGTCGACGAGTCTCTTGATTCTGCAATCAGCCAAAAGTGCGACAAAAGCCTAAACCCTACAAGCCATAAACTGTCGTGACGTTCTTTAGGGTTCAGGGTTTAGGGTTTAGGGCTATGGCTTGTATGAGCGGTTTGTCATTGTCCATTGCTGGAAACATCTTTGTGGCTTGAACCCTGAATGTTGCTCCCTGTTTCCACTTCGACATTGGCACTCCGTTCTAGAGGTCTCATACTAGGGGAATATCAGGCCAACCAAAAGACCGTCATCTAAAAACTTATAAAGCTACCTGGTGTTTATCCTTCAAGCATGAGGTTGTTGGGGCTAAATGCACGCGGCGAGGTTGTGAACCTTAACCCCCTACGCACTCCATCCTCATCCCAGAGACTCCAATATCCCTTAATTAAGGAATATTCCTTAATTTTTAGTAGGAGCCCTAATATGATTTAAGGATTATTCCTTAGTTAAGGGATATTGGCGTCTTTGGGATCCCAACTTACCTTGAATCCCTAAGCCACAAAGCCCCGAGCCTTCAACGCCTGAAACTGAACTCCGAACACGAGCCCTTCACCGGGAATCCCATGACTCTTAAAAGCCAAGCCACGGGACAGGCCAAGGTGCGATCTATGGCCGTTTTCGGGGGCACCCCCAAGGGCCCACAAGGAAAGGCCTTGAAGAATGCCGTGCCGCAGGCGAGCGTAGTCTGTTTGATGAAACATAGCCCTATAGGGCTCCAGTTACCTCAATGGTAGGTTGTTTATATATATATATACACATACATGTATGTTTACATATATATATACAATATGGCTATTAACCCTACGATTTAGGTAGCTGGAGCCTTAGGTAGGTCTCATAGTCATACGAACTAAAGAGGAAACGGGAGGCAGAGTATAGGGGTGCCATTCATTGAGCAACGAAGGTGCATTGAGCCACCGGCGGTTGATGCTTTGGGGCTTTGCTTGTCGGGCTTACATAAAAACCCTAACCCTAAGGCTCCGAGGACACAAATTTTGAGGCTCTTGGGCTTAAAGACCATATTATATAAGGCTTTTGAGCCATAGGTGCTATCTATATGGGAGTTTCCAAAAATAGGGGTACCTAATCCTTATTATAAGGACCGCAAAATAAGGTACCCCTAATTTTCGGAAACTCCCATATACTTAGAGTCTTAGGGATAGTTTTTAACAAGCTTTCTTGCATGGGGCTTACAGCTTGTAGGCCAGAGTTTGGGACTAGCAGAATTTAGTGCTTGAGGCTTTAGGATGCAGGGCTTCTGGACTTGTGTAACAATCTTGCAGGTTTATCTGAAGAACTTACAACAGCTGTCTCAAACACAACACAAAGCTCCTCCAGGCTCTGACTGTTTCACACAAAGCTCTCCGCAGAGTAATCCCTGGATCCCAGATGAGACCCTAACTTCCCATTCCTCTACAGATGTCATCCGCATCAAGAAGCTCATGCGGCAGCCCGACACACGTTCTCGTGAACCTTTCTCCCGACATCCCCAACCCTACAAATCCCATGGAATTCTCCAAGCTCGGAACACTGATCAGACCCATGAAGTGAAGTCCCTAATCCCTAAAGGACTGAAGACTTGACCCCTGAACCGTTGAACCTTACACTCCCCGAACTGCAAGGAAACGAAACCCCAAACTCAGCTTCAGAGGTGTTGGTTGCAACGCCGGGGCGTCTTCAAGACTTCATGGGCTCGGGGGAGGCAGACACCTACCCTAGAGCTCCACTTACCTAACTAGGTAGGTTACATACCATATTATTATGTACCTTAAACTACCAAACCCTACTTTTTTGTAGGTTCTTATTATAAGCCCCAATATGGAATTTATAGGGACCCTACAAAAAAGTAGGTTTTGGTAGGTTAAGGTACCCCAGTAACCTACTATTTTAGGCAACTGGAGCCCTGAGTCTAGCAAAGGTTCCCTAAACCGTAAACCCCAAACCATTGAAACCCTAAACCCTAAAACACAAACTCTAAAAACCCTAAAACCCTAAGCCCTAAACCCTAAACCCTAAAAACCCTAAACCCTAAAACCCAAACCCGACATCCTAAATTCTATTCTGTGAGGTATGGGCTTCCATGGGCCCCTTTTGTGGAGTTAGGGTCTAGGGGTTTAGGGTTTCGGGTTCACTGTCTAGGGTTCCGTTACGGGTTCTTGTATCCATGTAGTATATACCTGACTTGGCCCTAATATAAAGTACTTAGACTATCCTGAGTAATTATTGCCAAAGCGCATACTGTAGGAGTACGTGGACCCGCATAGGATTTAGAGTTCTAGGGTTTGAGATCAGGACAAAGGGTACCCTTATTATTCAGGCATTACTGGAGAAACCTAGTGAATACTGGTGACAAAGCCGTGGTCCGTACATGAGTGGTTGTCAAAATTAGTGTCCCTTTTTGGGTACCCCAAATATGAGGTGCCTTTTTATGATAGGGACCCAAAAAGGGACCTTAATTTTCACAACTACCCACATGTTGAAGGGTAGGGTGGAGGATGGTTCAGCTCTGGAGGTTTAGGGTTTGGATTGGTTTTCACTACGGGTCACTACTTCAAGGCCAGAGTATATACTACTTGGGTACATGGACCCCTTTAGGTTTTGGGTTGAGGGTCTAGGCTGTCAGGGTTTAGGGTTCGAGCCCCTGAACCTGCATCCAAAGCTTTGGAACCGAAGCTCGAACCGCGGTCAGTGAGATAGGGCACAGACATGATGATAGGATTAGCATGATCAAATAAGTACTTTCCAGCTTCCTGCGATGCCTGCCCCTAGACCTTATGAACCCTAGGACCGTGGTTTTCCTTCCTTGGATGAGTAGGTAGCCTTTACCTTTTGATGGGGTGTTCAATATCCTAGCAAATTTGAAAACCAGGAAATAGGGGTATATGGTCCCAAGTAAGGGGCATGTACTGTAGGGTCTAATAGAGGGTAGATGGAGGGTCTAGGGTACTCGGCCCCTAACAGAAGCAGCCTCCCCAACCCTGCAACGTAAACCCCGCACCACAAAGCCTGAACGCGATTCCGACACACCTAAACCTTACGCCCCAAGCCTCTTTAGAGATACCTTAAACTACCAAACCCTACTTTTTTGTAGGTTTTGATCATAAACCGGGACCCTACAAAAAAGTAGGTGTTGGTAGGTTAAGGTATGTTTGGTCCCGGGGCTGGAGAGAAGCAGCGTCAAAAGGCTCAGACTCAGAACCCTGATAGCCTGTGCCCAATGTTACACCCCATAAGCCCCAAACCCTAAAATAGCCTTAAACCCTACACCCTGCACCCCAGAAGCCCGATACCCTGAATCAGGTCTCTTTGGGTCAAGTCCAGCTACTGGTCTTGGATGAGGCACCCCGGTGAAAACTGGGCCTCGGGGGTTCCTTCAGGGGCTCCTCCCATCAGGGGTTTAGGGTTTAGGGTTTTGGTTTTTGGTTTAGGGTTTAGGGTTTAGGGTTCAGAGTGCTGCGGGTGTGGCTGACGGGCTTGCAGCCTAGGGGCTCGACAGTTCGGGTTTCGGTGCTTAGCGTCCCGGTCCAGAGGAGCAGGGTTCAGAGTTTTGCTACGTAAGGTGGTTTAAGGAGTAGCAAGTAGTAACTTTGTCATAGTTGGGTAACATTTTTCATTTTTATGGGTACTTAAACTTAAACCCAATAAGGAATAAGAATGTACATTTTTAATCCTATCCCAACCATGAACTAGGTAAGATAATGCCTTGTTGCTTCCCTCATAGTGCCCCACAGTATCATTTCGGTTGCCCAGGCCCCGATATTGGTCCTGCTTTAAGGGTGCCGTACTATGATTTGCCGCTTTCAACAGCAAGCCTAAGGCCCCACTCGTCACGCTCGACCCTGAAGCCTCTGCCGTTGTGAGGCGGACAGGATGCTAGACATGGGCTTTGAGCCAGAGATTGCCAAGATCTTGGCTGAGGCCACCAAAGCTTTGCATTCCTCAAGGTGCACGAGGGGTCGGAACAACTACTACAAAAGTATTCCCTTACAGCCACATCTGCATGTATGTTATTTTTACACAAATAATTACCCGCATATGTATGTATATATGTTCATGTATAATACAGATAGATAGATAGATAGAGATGATGGATAGATAAACAGATGGATCGATATAGATCATCGGAAAGGTAGGTAGATAGATGTAGCTGATCCCAGAAACCGGAACCCTACATGTAAAGTAGCAGAGCCCCGGAACTTCGAAGGCATTTAACTCGGTTTAGGGTTTCGGTCCGTGATGATTATGCCCTAAAGGTTCATGTGCCCAAATAGTATATACGTTGGCCTAAACTACCTAAATAGGGAGTACTTTAAGGCGAATCTATACATTATTTGGGTACTTGGACCCTTGTAGAACCCTTATAGTAACCCGTAAAGGAATGCTGAAAGGATCCCTGTATGGGAACATGAACCCTTAGGCTATGGTGCTCGCTCATGTGTTGTTTACGCTTGGTTCCCCAGTAGTACCCTTTTACCCTTTTTCTTTTGAGGAAAAAAGGTACCCTTATTATTAAGGGGCTACTGGGGAACCTAGTACGAGTTGAGACTCCCCCTGCGTTATTCGCGGGGCTTCTTTCGCCTTTCGGTTCTTTTACAGCTCCAGAAGAGCCTTTTGGTCTGATTTTCTGCGGGACTGGGATGTTCGAACTTATAGGGTTTAGGGTTCAGAAGCCTTGAGAATCAGGTGCTTGTAGTACTACGGAGTTCTTGTATTCCTTTGATTTTCTGAACCCGAGCCTTTCCTGTGCGAGCGCTTCGCAGCATCTTGTCTGAGTTATGAGAGCTTGCCGATGAGTGTCTGATGGCTACAGCAAGAGTCAGAGTGCGCTACATCTCACCCTGAACGTGAAGTAGCAAAACCCAAAGAGTGCAAGTACCAACATGTTAGGTGCTGTCTAGATGTTTGGACCCAAAAGCATGTATTATACTACTACTTCAACCCTTTGCGTATCCCTAGAGCTCCAGCTACCTAAATAGTAGGTTACTAGCCATATACTATGTATCCCAGTAGCCTACTATTTAGGGAACTGGAGCCCCAGGGTAAGCAGCCCGACCCCTAAACCCTAAACCCTGAACCCCAACCCGAGGAGCCTACGCAAGAAGCCGCCATGCTGTGCGTGAGGATGGCTTCCGGAGCAGAGGTCGCACAGCTTCCGCTGGAAGAAGCGGGGACTGTGCGGGAGCTGAAGCAACGCCTCCAGCAGTTCTGTGGGATGCCACGATTCCGGCAGAGGATTTTGTCGGGAAGTTCTTTACTTGAGGATGACGCGAAGCTCACGTCTTCCATGGACCTGACTCTTGCTCTACAGAGCTTTGCAGAGGTTTCATTGAATCTGATCGCGGAGCTCTTGTCGGTTGCGGAGATGGGGCGCGTTTCAGAGATGGAGGCGATCCTGCAAGGACCCCAAGATCCTAACCCGGAGCTTTCGATGGAGTTTTACCCAGAGGAGGAGTACGAGACACCTCTTGTCTTGGCATCTTCCCAAGGCCACATGGAGACTGTCGGCCTACTACTGGAGGCAGAGGCCGATCCAAATGGAGGTTACGCTGGCTCGACACCCCTCGGTGTTGCGGAGCTGCCGGAGATTATGCGGCTTCTATTGCAGTCCCGTGCTGATCCCAACATGCCTTTTGGTCCACATGACCAAACACCTCTTGGTGAGGCATGCACCTCAGGCAAGGCGGATATTGTCAGTCTACTACTGGATTCTCGCGCCGATCCCCAGAGAGAAATGGCTGTCACAGATTTTGGCTCCGATTTCGAGGAGAGGCTCCCACCACTCTTTGTTGCGTGTCAGGAACATGAGCATGAAATAGTCCGTCTATTGTTGGGTGCTCGTTCTGAGATAGATCAGGAGAAAGATGGCATGACTCTACTTGCAACTGTCTGTTGCACCGGTGATGCAAAGGCCGTTCGCTTGATGCTTGAGAACGGAGCTGATCCAAACTGTCCGTTGCATCCCGACTCTGACATGGCCCAACGATTTTCATCGCCTGATGTGCGAGTAGTCACACCTCTTTTTGTGGCATGTGAAAACGGTGAGGTGGAGATCACACAACTCTTGCTTGAAGCCCGCGCTGATCCTCTGCTCTGTGGACTGAAGCCCGGCAACATCTCGCTACATGATCGGGTTGCCTGCAAGAGGAGACGCCTGTTCGAGGACTCGGAGGACGATGGATGTTCTCCGAACGCTAGGCACATGCATGTGCGCAGGGTGCAATTTGCAGTGCGCCGCTACGAAACATGATTGCAGGGCCCCCAATCTTCAACCCGGCTAAGTTTGGGGTTACGTCCAAAGTTTAGTTTCTTACCAATATCGGTGGCTGTTTAAAAGTGGGTGTGCCAGTCCAAAAGTTCCTGCTCGATTGTGCTGTCAGGCGGTACTTCAGCAACCAAGTAGAACCGAGTGTTCCTGAGAGGTGCAGAGTGCAGAAGTCGTTAATCGAGAGTTCATGGCTGTCCAGTCTGCCAGGTGCAGCAAGCCAACACACCGTGGCATGAATGTTCCAATGCTAATTACGGAACCGGTTCTTAAACCTGGTGGAATCTGATAAGCCCTTGCAAACCCCTGTAAGAAACCTTGTTAGTAAGAATCCTTTCAAAACCCTTGCAAATGCCGTAGGCAAGAGCATGCACACCCATGTCAGGCTCTAACCTCGACCCTCGCAAGAACCCTTGCCGAGCCCGTATACAACTGTACAAGCTGTATATCCTGAATTCTACATGCTAACCTTACAGTACTTATGTGTATATATATATATACACACATGTAATATATATATATATATATAAAAGCCTTGAAGGAACCCCTGAAACAAGAAGCCACCAACTTCCAAAACCCCTCCTAAAACCTCCTAGACCCTTGGCAGCTCCCTTGTCAGACCTTTTTAGCAGCCCTCACACCAGAGGCTCCTCCAGAGCGGCAAACTCTGCTTTTCACGGCGACGTGGCCCAAGGCAGTCTTTCTGCAGGTCCATAAACGGTTCGACAGATCGGATTTATTCTGAGAACCCAGTACCCTTTAATATTGATGAGGAGTGAGAGTTTAGCATACAGCGGGCGTCTTGCAACAATTCCAGCAGTGACCTTCCGTCGTTGTTGTCAGTCTTGGCCATTGTGTCGCACTACACCCCAGAGTTTGGCGGTGTTCGGGCAGGGTTATACGGCCTAAGCACCAAAGCCACAAAATCCGAAAACGCTTGCAAACCTTAAACCAGAAACCTAAAACCCCAATCCCCAAGCCCTAAACCCTATAAACCCTGAACCCAAAACCCTAAACTTCCCTGCACTCACTCCTGGCCGATGGCCTTATGTAAGCCTAGACGATTGGGCAGACATAAGAAGGAGCTCAAAACGAACCCTAAACTTCCACAAAGGCCTACCTGTGACCCCAAACCCTACAAAATAGTAGGTCATAACCCCTTATTTACAGGGTAGAACCCTTAAAACGGTAGGTTTTTGGATCCCCAGGTAGTCCCCAAGCCCCAACTAATTCACCTCCGATCCTTTGAGCTTCGGGCCTGCCCCTGATGTCTTGCGGTTGCAGGCTGTCCGGCGCATTGCGGAGAAGCCGCTGGGGACCGCACATCTATGCATCACTAGCCCCCAAAGGGTCCAAAGTACCTGTATATCGGATAGAATGTAGTTTCTGTATTGGATTACTATCATGTTTTGGGGAAGTAGCCTCCATAACAGTACCTAGGATTCTTTGGGACCTCTCTTATTAAATTAGGGGTCCCATTCGGGTTTATTATAAACTGAAGAGAATCCTGGGATCTGTATCGCGGCTCCGTCATTTTGGCTCCGTCATTTTCGAAATGACAGATCAGACGTGGGCTACAGGGTTCTCCCGTAGCAATAGAGGGGCCGGAACAAATACAAACATTGTTCTTCAGGGCTTCTTGCTACGATTACACATGATTATACTCACTCCGTTGTACCCGTGTAACATAGAGCCGTAATTTGTAAAATCCTTAATGGCGGAACCTGATTGTTACGGCCCTTTTCTGCGGGACACTTCTATGTTCCATGCTTGCAAGAGCCAGCAAGTGAAGATTGAAGTCAGCCGGTGGTTTAAAGTTTAGGAATGGAAGGTAACTATGAGTAAGAGTAGAAGTAGAAGAAAGATCTTGCTGATTGCAATAGCATTTTTTAAATCGCTCCCTTAACTTTAGTCTCGCCAGCCAAAATGATGCTGTTTCTTAAAACCCTAGGCCCTAAACCCCTAAACCCTAAACCAGGTACTTGAAGCCGGACTACGTGCTTCTTGTCTTGGATGCGTTCAGCTTCCTGGGCCTTTTTGTTACGATTTGGAGCTCTAGGGCTTTAGGGTTTGGGTTTGGGGGTTCAGAAGCCCGAAACCCTAGAAACCCTAGAAATCCTTATCCCTTGAAGCCGTTCATCCAGGGCTGAGGGCTTGCATCATGGCCGAGGCACCTGAATGTGGGTGACACGGAGGATTTGGCAGCAAACAAGGCTGTGAGCCAGGAGTTCTTCAAGCTTGGGGACGACGAGAAGGAGAGGTTTAGGGTTTAGGGGTTTAGGGTTTAGGGGTTGCATAAGGTAGGATTAGGATTTGGGGTTTAGAGTTTAAGCTGTCGCAGGGGATCGGAGATTTTAGGTTAGGGGCTTCCGGGCTTCCCATCATGGCTTCAGGACTTCTTATCTTGGCCATGAGATACGTTTTACCCGGTGAAGGGTTTAGGTGACACCCGAAACCCAGAGTTCTGAGTCCAAGACCCGCAAACCCAAGCCCGGGAAGCCCTCCATCCAACCGACTCTGCACCTACTTGGAGGGGCAGGGGGCTTAGTAAGTAGCTTATAAGTAGAGTTATAAGTACCCTAAATGGAGAGTTACCCCAATTATAACCCTACTTATAAACGACTTGCTAAGTCCCCTGCCCCTCCAAGTAAGTCTTTTCACTCGAGTGCGAGGACGACAAGCTTTGGCAGATCCTGTCCGGGCTTTCGGACGATGCCAAAGTCATCTGCTTCGCAAACACCAAAAGGCCTTCGGTTCACAGGTTCAGGGCTTGGGTCTTGGGGCTTTGCCCAAAGGCCCCAAAGTAGTTCCTTTTGGGAGTTCATATTAAGAATTCTATAAGATAATCCCCAAAAGGAACTACTTTGGGGCCTTTGGGTATAGGGTGTTCATTTTCGTTTAGGGTTGTAAGCAGGGGTTCATGGATTTAGGGTTTCATGTTTAAGGTTGAGGGCTTTACCCTTGAAGGAGCCCTTCGCTTAGCCTCCTTTCGAACCTTATACACTGCCCATGAAACCCTAAACCCTAGACTCTAAACCCTAAACCCTAATCCCTACAGACTGCTTCTTATAAACGCCCCATAAAAACCTCGAAGGAGCCCGTCACACGCTCCAGACACCCGAAGAACGCAGTTGAAGCTTTGGGAGGGAAGGTTGCAAGTACCCTGCTGTTATCGATTTGGGAGTGTCTGAAAATAGGGGACCCTAATATAATACCCTAAATAGTAGGATCCTTACTACAAGGACCCAAAATAAGGTACCCCTACTTTTTGGAAAGTGTCATTTTTGTCATACACTGAAATCTGAAACAGGAGCCCACGTTAAAGCTAGGCTCCGAGTATAAGAACATAAGGTAACGGACATGGCACTGCAACTAAAGCAAACAAGGATCTGGGCATCGCAGTGTCTTTCTTCAACTTGAAGTCCGCCAATAGCTTTTGTAGATCAAATGGAACACCAAAGCCCTACGTCAAGTTGAGGGGCTAGGGTTAGGTTTCAGGATTTGTGCATTTCATGACCCGAAGGGTCCAAAATAACTATATATATATATAATATATATATATACAGTATAATGTATGGTTTCCACACAAGGAATTGTAAAATTACTACTATGATTTGGGGAAGTATCCCCCCATAACAGTACCTGGGACCGAGGGGGAATGTGCTGCAGGCGAATCGACTCCTTTCAGAAGACCCTAAACCCTCTAAACCCTTAAGCCCTAAGCCCTAAACCCCTTAAGCCCTAAACCCTAAACCCCTTAAGCCCTAAACCCCAAACCCCTTAAGCCCTAAACCCTAAACCCCTTAAGCCCTAAACCCCAAACCCCTTAAGCCCTAAGCCCTAAACCCGGCAGAGGCGAATCGACTCCTTTCAGAAGACTTTCTGGGGCAAAGGCTTCGACTCCGTCGCGCTTCACGGGGACAAGCCCCAGAATCCTCGCTGAGCGATGATCGAAGGGCTCCGATAGGGTTCAGGGTTTAGGGTTGTTTAGGGGTTCAGGGGTTTAGGGTTTAGGGTTGTTTAGGGTTTTAGGGTATAGGGTTTAGGGGTTGAGGGTATATGGTTTAGGGGTTAAGGGGCTTGGCGTGTAGGGTTTAGGGTTTGGGGTATACGGTTTAGGGTTGAGGGTATGGGGCATGGGGTTTAGGGTTTAGGGTTTATGGTGGGATGTGTGAAGGTAGGTGGGGTAACCCCCCAAAGAAGAGTGCTTATATAAGGGGGCCCCTGGTGCGACCTACCTGCATCCCAAGTTTTGAGGCCTCCAAAATGAGGGGGTTTGGATGCTTTTGCAAGGTGCTGTCGTTTGAAACTAGGAGAGGTTTCTGTGAGAACTTCGAAATGCCGATTCCTAAGTCACGTATTTGTTCGTGTGTGTGTGTGTACAAGTACATGAATGAATGAATGAAATGAAATGAAATGAACGAATGAATGAATGAATAGATACATAGATATACAGAAGCAAATACATATATATATATAATATATAATATACATGTGCGTGTGTGATATGCATATGTGCTAGTGTATCTGTTTATACTACTCATATTTGTTGCCCTGCCCTACTTTCAACCATTTAAGAGGGCAGTTCAACCTCACGGCCTCGTGCGAGATTCCGTGTCTCGAGTCTCTAGAACACCCAGAGATCAGAGATCCCAATACCCCTTAATTAAGGAATATACCTAAGGGTTCCTTTAAGGGCTCCTTAAGGGGATCTAGAAGGGAATTAAGGAATATACCTTAAAGTATAGGGGGCTGAATATTATGATTTAAGGTAGATTCCTTAACTAAGGGGTATTGAGATCTCAAGGCATGTCCCGCGCAAGTACAGTCAGTATGCGCCGGGTTTTTCCTGATTTCGGACGGGACTCTGCGCACGGGCAGGAAGTCTCGAAGGGGTTAGTCACTCGCCCCAGTACCCCCAAAAGACTATCCGTGGCCCCAAATAACCTGCATTTTTGAATGCCTGATATGAGGAATCATAATAAGGAGCCCTATAAATGTAGGTTCCTTGGGGTCCTGGTGAATCTTGACGCTGTAGACTCTGAAGTCTCAAGATTCCCCAGGAAAGACCGCGACAGGGACCTCGAGAAGTTCACAAAGGGCGAGTGTTGGCTTATGTTCGCCACGGATGTGCCCCGACCCACACAGCTACACAGTCTGGAGTTAGAGGTTGTTTGCGAGGTTTTCTCGCAGGAATCCATAGGGTCCTCGGTACCGTTATGGGGGGTACTTCCCCAGACCATACTAGCAATTCCTAATATAGGTACTTTGGACCCTTTGGGGAAAGTATATTACTCTGTGACGCTGCGCATTCTTGACAAGTGTTGCGTTTAAGGGACCCTAAAAGGACATAGGCATAAGCATTTTATAGGGATATTATCCCCACCTTATTGGACTTCTTCCTAATTTTTGCTTATGTGCTTTTTGGGGTGCTTTTTTGGGGCCCTAGCGGGCCCTAGCGTTGGACGTGTGCATCCACTCAGAGCGAAGACCATGTCGTAGGCTTGGTGCGCTGCTTGTGTCCTCCGCAGTGTCACATCTGGGTGCACACTATAGTCACTATCGTCTACTTAGGATTTTTTTGTTGTTGTTCATATCAAACCCAAGAGAATAAATATTAAACTTACTTTTTGGATTATAGTTCTAAAGGGGAGTACAGATCAACCCCCAACATTGACCCCATAAGCCAAATCCCCAGAAAGTAGGACCCTTCAAAAACAAAACCGGTGCTTCTGAAACTTGAACTTGTCGCCGAACAGAAGTCCATAAGTTCATAAAGTACCATAGGTATGAGTGGATAGTTCTATGGCAGGCCTCACTTGAATGGCCATAAGCACATGTTCTGGGGTTCGGATGTAGAGTTTAGCTGCGACAATCAGGTCTTGCAACCGGGAGCCGCACCGCTTTAATGTTCATTCATAAATTTGTCTACATCTCGCCTGCATTTGTTTCGCTCCCCGCCTTCCGCGCCCCCACTTTCAACTCTGATTGCAGACAAACAACTGAAGACAGCTCCGAACTCATGAGGTCGCTCCTGCTAATGCAATGCTGAAATGCGATCCCGTAGCCATGAACCGTAAATTCTGCTAAAACCCCGGCCCTAAGGAGACTTAAGCTAAAAGCCCCCTGGTGACCTCGAAGTCAGTTCTCAGTTCTTCAAATCTCTAAATCCTCAACCCTCAGTGTTGATGACGGGGATATCAGCGGGATGAAGGCGAATGCTGTTGGAAGGGTCTGTCGAGCGATGGAATTGCACAGGGTAGAGCCTAGTGGGTCCGGACTTAACTGTAAGGCAGCATTGATTTGTTCCTTATTGGGAGGAATTGTGCAGTTCCGTGGTGATTGCTAGGTGTAGGGAGTGAAGGGCCTGGGATTGGATGGGAAATAATGATGTATTTGTTCGTGCCCTTCCTCCCGAACCACCGCTCAGCCAAACCTGGCATTCCAAACCCTAACCAACCAACCAGGCAGAGGAAATTCGTGCTCAAAACAAATCCTAAACCTAAACTGTAAATCCCTGTTGGATGGAAGGTATGCGCCCGCGGGCTGGATATCAAGGGGGTCACGCATGTGGTGAATTTGGACATGGTCCTCCTGGCAAGTGCTGGGTTCTGTCGGGTGTGTTTGGAGGAGAACCTAACGGTTGCGCAGGAGGTTAAGATGTTTTTGGCTGTAGTTCTACAATGTCTTTTCATCGAGAATAATGCAATCTGTATGGGAATGAGAAATTTATTTATTTGATGTAGGACCACGAGCAGATTGATCGCTCTTCTTTGCATGGCTCTATCCTGGTGGGACTGGTGTTTAGCTAGGGATTGGGGAAGATCGCGTCCATCAAACATATCCTATAGTCTGGGAAGCGGGTTTCCTGCGCAAGGCCAGGGACGTCGAAAGTTATGCCACGTGCCCAGATTTTGTGACTTGAAAGTTGTTCGACCTGCAGTTCATGATAGCGTCACGCAGCACAAGACAAAACCCTCTTTGTTTTAGGGTCCCTCTTGGGCTTAATCACCCCAACATGGGTTTGGGGATCCTTAGACAGTACTCGGCGATTTATGTTGATGTGTTTGGTTTCTTCTATTCCTGTCCTAGCTGTTATATACCATGGTTCTAGGGATAGCAATGGCTGTGGATGTTGCTCTCGAGGGTAGCTTGAAATTTCCGCATCAGGCATGTTAGAGGCCTCGGTTCCCTTTTTTGTCGGACTTAGTCCTGTCGAAAACCAGAGAATTGCATTTTTCTGTCGGATAAGGGTCGCAGATTCGGAGCTCTACAAACCGAAAATCCGAAAACACCACACGCGGAAATCTTTTGAACACTAATATTCTGGACCAAACTTTGAATTCCTAAACCTGTGTATCCTCAACGACAAGCTCAACGACAAGCCTTTGAATCCTAAGCCCCAAGATCGATCGGGGAGTGTAGCGTCTTGATTACATCCCACTAAACCCCATAAAGCCTAAACCCAGTTCTTCCAGGAAACAAGAGCCCTAACCCCCCAATATCCCAGAAATTCAAAGCCTAAAACCTAATCCCAAATGCTTACTCCCTAGCTGCTCGTCCCCGTAAGATCATTTGCAAGCCTGTAAAGTTCTTGACACTTGAAGGAACAGCCTGAACCCAAAAGCTGAAGCTTGAAACTGCTTGGTCTACCCAGACCTTCCAAAATCCCTTAATTAAGGAATATACCTTAAATTTTAAATCATAATAGGGATCCCTATTATGATTTAAGGTATATTCCTTAATTAAGGAATTTTGGAAGGTCTGGGTAGTTAGGGTTTGTGATAAATCCTTCGTCCTGCGCACAAAAATCCTAAATTCCAAACTTTAAACCCTAAACGCTATAAACTCCATACTTTCCCCGTAAAGCCCAAACCTGGTAGATCCCTTTAAGGATCCCTTAAATTAAAGGAACCCCCTTATTAAGGGATCCTGGAACCCTAAACTCCTGAACCCTTATGAAATCCTTCTGGTTGGTTGGCCTTATTGGCTCGAGCTTTGCGCAACTTGGTTCGCAGAATCCGCTTTAGTTTTTCGTGCCCCAGGACCGATTTTCCGATCCCTTCTGCCCCCGTAAGCCCGTATAAAGGTTCCTTGAAGGGGTTACAAACGCCAAAACAAGGGTCCATGTACCCAAATACTACATACTCTGGTCCCTAATTTTGTACTTTGGGGCCAAAGTCTACTTGGATACATGGACTTTTGGGGAAACACCAAGCTCCTAAAACAGTTCCCTAAACCCAAGAACCATAGAACCGCGAAACCTTTCAACCCTCGAAACCCTAAAAACCTAAACCCTAAACACTAAACTCTAAAAGGAATGGTTCTCTAAACCCCGAAACCCCTAAACCCGAAACCCTAAAAACTAAACCCTAAAAGGAATGGTTCCCTAAACCCCGAAACCCTAAAAACTAAACCCTGAAAGGAATGGTTCCCTAAATCCCGAAACCCCTAAACCCGAAACCCTAAAATTAAACCCTGAAAGGAATGGTTCCCCAAATCCCGAAACCCCTAACCCCGAAACCACTAAAAACTAAACCCTGAAAGGGATCCCATGTGCCCCCACAAGAAGCTCCTCTGGGGTTCATTCCCAAAGTTTGGGGTTTAGGGTTGATGCAGTTTAGGGTTTAGGGTTGGATGTGCAAGATTTGGGTGCCTCACAAGATTGGAGTAGGGTCTTGGGGTTTATTCTACGATGATGATGGGATGGGGACTATAGGGGCTAGTATATGTTTGTATTATCCGGTAGCGGCCTACTGTCATCGCTTTCGAGGTTCAGAGTTTAGGTTCAGAGTTTTGGGTTTCGGTTTAGGATTTAGGGTTTAGGGTTCAGGGTTTAGGGTTTATAGGGGTTTAGGGGTTTAGGGTTTAGGGTTTTTGCCCACCCAGAGCTTTAATCTGCACCGACCTTTGGGAAAAAGACGTGTTGTGAGACACCCATATCGCTGGCAGACAGGACGGATTTCGGGTGCAAGTAACCTTGAACCTCTCAGGGGACTGAATGTGTGTGTACTATACATCTTATATATATATACCCCAAACCCTAAACCCAAATTAATTGTATTATATTATGTATTTATGAAATCAGTTACACACTTATGCATGCATACATATTAAGCCTGGAGACGAGATACCCTATTCGAGGGCAGTCACTTGGCAGGAGATGGCACCCGCTAGCAGCATTGATTCCTGGACCAACGACATGCAGGGCGACAGAGGCCTCCCAGAGGGTCCTAGGTACTGTTATGGGGGATACTTCTGCAAATCATAATCGCAACTCCTCTAAACCCTAAACCCTAACATAGAAACCCTACATTCTACTATATCGGTAGATAAGGACCCTTAGATTCCCGAGGCTTGCAAGAGTGGCGGCTTTGGGGCTACCGGTGCAAAGCTTCGGATTTGGGGCTCAGGCTTGAGCTTCGGCTTGAGAGTTCAGGCCTTGCAGTGTCTTGAGAGGTGGTTTAGGGTTTAGGGGTTTAGGGGTTGAGGGTTTAGGGTTGAGAGTGCAGATTACCTGGACCCCAAAACTATGTAGAACAATAGCCTTTTATAGGTTTTGGGCCATTATTTTGCCTACTTTGGGGGGCCCAGGTAGAATCTAGACTAGAGAGTGCAGCCTCGCGGTCGATGTTGCGCTAAATGGCGATTTTGGATCAGCGGGCGTGGTCTTTATGAGCACCCTGCATTACCCGACGCGACCTGGACAAAAGGAGGTCCAATGGTATGAAGAAGACTAGTGCCGATAGCAACCCCGATTCCACTGGCTACTAGCACTGGAACCAGCCATAGCTGCAGCAACATCATGTTTCTCTTCGCGGCAGCAGCAGCAGCAATGACAACCAAGTTTGTTTCAGTGCACATTCGTGAATTCAACTGACGCACTCGCGCATTCATTCATCAAATCATTTCTTCGTTAAACACGGCTCATTCAGTCAATACTTCCTTCCTTCGTTGATCTCTCTCTCTGTTCGTTCATTCGGTCGCTCAGCATCCGTCCATTCTGTTCAATCCTTCCTTCCTTCCTTCGTTAGTTCGTTCTTTGTTCATTCGTTCGTGCGTTCATTCGTTCGTTAGTTCGTTCAGTCAGGCAGGCAGAGTCCTGTGTTCTTTCACTCATGCACCAGCAGAACTTCAAGTCTTCGATGAACCACCATGCCGAGTGCTGGGACGGAGCAGAGAGTATTGTCTGCAATGACAGTAGTAGTTTCGGGAATGCATAATAACATGTGCTGTACCGTGTTGTGCCACCCCGGCCACCCTTTTGGAACCCATATAGATCCCCTATAGAACCCTTACACAACCCTTATCGAACCCTTATAGAACCCCTAAAGAACCCTTATAGAACCCCTATCTTTATAGAACCCGTATAGAATCTTATAGAGCCCCTATAGCACCCGCAATGCCGCAAGGACAGCTCATCTTTTCCGGTGCTGGATACGCAAATACCATCGAAATCCAGCTTGATGCAGCCCCTCGGCTTGTCTTTAGAGCCTGCACGGGTTTGGGGTTTAGGGGTTTAGGGTTTTAGGGTCTTTACTATAGGGGCCTTAATAATTACCAGTACTATTTTGGGGGCTCCTTATTACGACTATAGTATAATGGGCCCCAACACCCTATTCTAAATATTCAGGCCCCTATATTAAATTAGAGCCGGCACACCACAGCTGTATTGTAGTTGAAGCATCCATGAAGATCAGCTTCGGGTGTGCAGCTGGGGATCTGGGGATCTTTTGTTTTTTTCCGGTTGTTGCTTTATCACCGGACGTTCCTGTCGTCTGCGAACGTTGATGCATGTGGTGCTTTCAAGGTTTATGGTATACCCCGGTGCAACTGTATTTAAATTGGGCAGTATATTTGTTGTGCGAATCCATTACAAGCAACCCCAACCCCTCAACCTTTCACCTCAAACCCCAAACCCCTTCAATTCCCCTATTGGCCCGTATAGGAGGAACCCGTTTTGAGTAAGCTCTATAGCAACCCGTTACAGTAACCCTTCCGTTACACCACTTGATTCTTGCTTGGCGTTGCAGAACCATCAGCTGTGAGCAGAGAACATGGTTCAGGGTTCAGTCGTGGTGCTTGTTCCCCAGAGGGTCCATATACACTACCATTATGGAATTAGGTCCCAAAAGACCATCCCTACTATGGTTTTGGGACCCTACTTCCATAATAGGAGTGTATATGGACCCTCTTGGTTCATGGTCATGTACGTCCTAAACCCCGAAAGCCTGCTGCCCTATGTCGGTTTCGTTGGTTTTTTGAGGGTTCCTTAAGCATTGCCTATCCCCAGGAATCTAAGGACTCATATATTAAGGATTTGGGGCCCAAAGACCATACTATATAAGGCTATTGGGCTATTTTGATGCCCAGGGTATGGCAGGGTTGCAAGCATAGGGGATTAGTAGGTTTGTAAAGGAGTTCCAGGGTCTGGCTTTAAGGTCTACGACAACAAGCCCCAGAAGTCATAAAGCCCTATAGCCTAAACCCCAAACCCCCCAGACCCTAAACTTTAGACCCTGGACCCTATTTAAACGCTAGGCCCTAAACCCTAAGCCGTTGGCATTCTAAATACCCGAATCGGGGGTTATCCCACGTGAACCTTCAGCACTCATCGCCGGTCTCCTGGTTTAGGGATTTCGAGGTTTGGTTTGGGGATTTCGGGGTTTGGGGATTTACAGGTTTAGGGCTTTACAGGTTAGAGCTTTAGGGGTTTAGGGTCTTAGGCTTTAGGGACTTAGGGCTTGAGGCGTTTACGGTTTAGGGGTTTAGGGTTGATAAGACTTTGCTAAGCAGAGTGTAAGACGCGGTTGTGACTATTCACACAGCTTTGGCATCAACGTGTTCCGAAGCCACCCTGAATCGTAAAGGCACCATTAGCCGCTAAACCGTCGTTCTGTAACCCGCAGCTCAAAGGAGCTACAAACGTTATAGAGTATGGTCTCTTTGGGCCCAAAAGCCTGAACAAATGTGAGTCCTTAGAACCTTAGGGTAATGATCAGAGGAGCTGCATGCCTCTTTCTGCCGCCGCGGCCGCCGCCGACTGCGGGAGATCCAGACGCTGGGCATAGAGGGTCTAAGCTTGAAGGTTTGGGGTTTGGGGCGGGTTCGAGGTCTGGGGTATAGGATTGGAGGAGGCTTGGGGTTAGAATTTAGGCAGGTGGCTGTGGGGTTTAACTTCCAAGTTTTGAGGGAGTAACCTCTGGGTAAGGAGGGGACTTTCGGCTGTGGAAGCGTCGGCACAGTATCGCAAGTTGTGCAAGTTTCGACTTCCCCCCCTGTCAGCACCGGCGACGCAGAATTTGATCCGATCCAGAAGCAAGATCACCAAACTATCCGAACATGGGGGAGCCTGAAGAAACGATCACGTCTTGTGCAGAAGCTCTCTATACCCTACTCTAAGTTATCCAAAACCCTAAACCCTAATTAAACCCTAAACCCTAAACCACCCTAAGCCCTCAACCCAAGGATCCAACACCCCCAAAATCTGCCCTACTCTAATTCTCGATGAGGCTTTTTTAACCTGAAGGATCCCTTTCGAGACTTCGGTTTGTGAGCTTGGTGACTTTGATGTTTCAGCTTTCAAGTTATAAGATTATCCGTGGCTTGCTTTAAAATGCTATAGAACCATTTACAAGAAGCCCTCTGAAAAGCAACTCGAAGAGGAGCCAAAAAAGCCTTGTCTTGAACCAAAGATGGGTTTAGGGTTTTTAGGGTGTTTTAGGGTTTTTAGGGTGTTTTAGGGTTTTTAGGGTTTTTAGGGCTTTTGGGGTTTTTGGGGTTTTTAGGGTTTCAACTCCCGGATTTCGGTGCTAGGGTCCATTGTTGGCTGTGCGTGCGGGCGATAGCCAGTTCTGGCGGCCAGAATCTGGGAGTTTCTGATAAGAGAGTTTCCGAAATTAGGGGGTACCTTAGGCTTCCCTTAAAGGGTTACTATAAGGGTTCCTTTAAAGGGCTCGAAAGGGGTTTAGAGTTTCCGAAATTAGGGGTACCTTATTTTGGAGTCCTTATAATGAGGATCCTACTATTTGGGGTACTATATTAGGGTCCCCTAGTTTCGGAAACTCCCATCTGTCCTCTACACATCCCCATATACAGCTGCCGCTGAACCTGCAAGTAGCACCTTACAGCCCATGCACCCAAGGAAGCCTTGATGTAGAGGCCTTCATAATTGGAATAGGGCTCTTTGGGGTTCTTTGTTATTAATATACCCCCGAAACAATTCTAATTATCAAGGACCCTACATTAATTCCGATTCCCCCAGCCCATTCGAGGAATGTGAGCCGAGCGATCTTGAAGTGCCCTGGACATATGCAATTCTTTACGGGGGGGTAGATCCGAATTCATGTCACCCTAGGGCTCCAGCTACCTACATCCTAGGTTACTGGGATATATAGCGTATGGTTAGTAACCTACTATTCAAGCAACTGGAGCCCTAGAGCATCATAACAATATCAGTAGTCATAACAACAAAGATACTCGTAATTTGAATTCTAGGGTATGTAGTTGAAAACCTCGAACTCTGCTGCCTGACCCACAGGCCCTCGCCACTCTAGCCACTTAAGTTCAGTTCGAAAGCCGACCCCGCGGAATGCCGCCCCTGAGCCCGTGGCACTGCGATGCAAAACTCCGCGACCGTCATGAGGTGCAATCAAATATAGAGGCCCAACGACGAATTGAAATTACTGGTCCTTTACAGTCAAAGTGGGAAACAATTTGATATCTATCCCAAAGCCATCTTCAAACTGGCAGAGCCCCACTACTACAGGGCTCACTTCGATTATATTGGTTGTGACATGCAAAGGCGCAAGATTCGCCTGGAAAGGTCGGCCGGACTTGCGGCGGTGCAGATTGAAATTGAACTGCCCTGGTGCGTGGAAGGGGATGAAGCATTGTGCCTGTTCAAGCGGCTTCGGGTTGCTGTTGCTGCCGCTGGTAGTGGTGATGGTGGTGGTGGTGGTGGCGTGGCGAAACAGAACACCCCAAAACCCTGACAAAAAACACGCTGAGGGACTAAACCCTAAAACGATGAAAGATCTTGATCTCAGCCCAAAAACCCAATACGTCAAGAGCAAACAAACTCCAAACCCCAAAACTCTCCCAAAATCTAAAAACCTTACACCCTGCAAGCCGAATTACCCAGTTGTACCCCAAACCCTAAGGGTCCAAAGGACCCAATAATTAGGTACTTGGGTTTCGGATAGTAGTTATGTAGGTTACTATTTTGGAGAGTATATGATAATTAGGTACTTGGACCCTTAGGGAAAGGGTCCAAGTTTTATGGTATAGTCTATACTTTGGGAGCTCAAATACCTACTAAGTACCTACTGTAATGGTACTTGGGCCCTTTGGGGTGCACCTTATTTTAGGCGTTCCTTGTTCCAAGTATAGTATAATATACACCAAAACCCTATTCTAACTACTATAATGGTATTTGGATCCTTTGGGTACTCTGAAGCTCATAGCCCGACAAGCAATGGGGGGTTCTTCTGATTGGATCTTAGGACTTTAACTTTTTAGGTTTCTATATGAACCATAACAAGGAGGCCAAAAGTTTAACTTTGCGGTTTAGGGTTTAGGGTTTAGAGGGGTTCAGAAGTCAGCCAGACAAGCATTTCTCGCCGAATCAGGTTCGACCGGACGAGGGGATGCTTTGGCTGCAGATAACCCGAAGGGTTTAGGGTTTAGGGTATAGTCCATGTGCCCAAATAGGGATCCTTTGAGGATTCCTTTAAGGGTTACTATATGGGTAGTTCTCAAAATTAAGGTCCCTTTTTGGGTACCGTAAATAATCGGTGCCGTGTAATAATAGGGACCCAAAGAGGGACCATAATTTTGACAACCACCTATATGGGTTCTATGTGGGTTTAGGGTTTGAGGGTCCCTGTACCCACATAGTATATACTTTGGCCTCGAAGTACCTATATAGGGACTACTTTAAGGCAAATGCATATACTACTATTTGGGTACATGGACCCTTAGGATAACTTTCTGGGTGCCGAACTAAGAGTTTCGCATCACTAAGCCCTGAACACTAAACTGTTTGCATTTTGTTCTGTCTGGTGCTTAGTAGGGAATGGGGGAATGGATTATGGAGACTACTATTGGGGATTATATAGGGACTACTATTGGGATCCATTCCCCCATTCCCTACTAAGAACAAGACATTGTTTCGGACCCAGACTTTCGCGCGCCGATTTAAGGTTTAGGCCCAGCAGGCTGGGAAAAATGAAGACCTGTCTGGCAAAAGCTTTAGCGGTAAGGATTCAGGCTTTAAGGTTTGAGGATTTTGAGGTTTAGGGTTTCAGGTTTGAGGTTTCTGAGGTTTAGGGTTTAAGGTTTAAGGATTTTGAGGTATTTGGGGTTTAGGTATTCGACATGGGGGTTTAGCAGGATTCAAATAGGGTTCACCCTGATCAAAACTATGGTCTGGACACTTTGTGACCAAGAGGGTTCATATATGCTACGATTATGGAGTCAGGACCCCCAAACCCGATCTTAGGGTGGTCTTTGGGGGCCTAGTTCCATCATGGCAGTGTATGTGCCCTAAACCCTAAACCCCTGGACATATTATCAACCTCAACCAAAACACCTAAACCCTGAAACCCTATAGATTCCTTAAAGGAACCCCTTAAAGGTATCCTGATGGATCCCTTTAAAGGAACCCCAGGATTGATATCATCAGCCGTAAGACACTGCCAGGAGTTCTCCGCGCGACCGGCTCGGATTCTGCCATTGCAGATGCTATTCTTCGGCAACCGGAATGTAGATGTTCGGGGTTTAGAGTTTAAAGGTTTTGAGTTTGGGGGTTTTTAGTTTATAAGGTTTAGATTTTATAAGGCTTCGGGTTATATACTACCGCAGGACGAAAGTTCGCCACACAACATGAAGTTGACAGATCGCCACATGTTCACCCCTTTTCCCCCGTAGACTCCTAGCACAACCCCGCAAAGCTCTCCGCTGGAAACTATATAATAGTATAAATTTATTCCCGGAAAGTAATTACTCCGCCACGCTGGCCACGTAAAACGGGTCTTGGGGCTCTCCGCCTCTCCGCGGCACACGTCTATGTTATGAGCTGCATGTCGAAACTTTTGGCCCGGGGGTGATTTCCGAGACACATCCCCGACTCGCAACTTGCTAGGCCAGGTGTACGGGATAAGTGCTCATCCCATCGCTCCTGGCTCCTCTTTTT
>BGNK01002298.1:41196-106922 GCA_003297005.1 Symbiodinium sp. clade A Y106 | reverse complement strand
AACCCCCCCCCCCCACCCTTAAAGGAGCCCTCCCCTTAAAGAACCCCTTAAAAGGAGGTCTACAAACCCTTAAAGGAGCCCTTAAATTGAGCCGGAGGTCAAAGAGAACCCTTTAAAGGAGCCCCTTGAAGGAGAGCCTCAAAGGCCTGGCCCGGCAGCACGTTTGGCTGCTCCGGGTTGGCCTGGTCCTCGGCTTTGCGGGGTTTTGGGATCTCTGGGATTTGGGTTTAGGGTTTAGGGTTTAGGGTTTTTAGGATTTGGGGTTTAGGGGGGTTTAGGGGTTTCGGGTTTCAGGTTTGGGATTTTGAAATTTGGGGTTTCGGTCGGCTTCGGGTTTAGCGGATGGGACTCTCGTCTGATCCAATGGCGGTAAGACGGGAAGGTTGGCCCTGCGCAAGCAGTTGTCGATTCTTGAGGGTCGTGGACCGGGTCGTGCTCCCTGCAGTCTAAACTCCAGGGTCTAGCGACACATGGGTCTTCCTTGGATACGGTTTTATGATGATGTGTGCCCCTTTTGCCTGTGTGCCCCTTCTGCCGCACACAACTCGTCATGGTCGCGCAAAAAGGCTGGTTTTCGCAGTGCTTCGCTTCGCAACAATGAGGATGGAGCCATGAACCAGGATTGAAAGTCTCTTGTGAGGGATGTCGAGATTGCAGTGTTTGAATTGTGGTTTTGGGTTCGAGCGTTCAGGGCCTAGTAGAGCTTCGGGGAGGTCGGGATTTCTGAAAATGCTTTGGGGAGTTCGGAAGCCCAAGGTACACAAGTAGCAACACAAAGGCGAAAGTCTTGGGGTTGTGTTGCCCTGAACTTTGGGGAGGGGGGAGAAATGCGGGTCAAGTTGAGGCTTGAGGTCCTTTGACCCAGCCTAAAACTTGACTGGAGGCTGAGATATTCTCAAAGGCAAGCCGGACTGCATTCGACGACACACGAGGGTGTATGGAGGATAAGCAGCTGGCACCTTTTCCGGTAATTCAACCCTGCAGACGAGCCTCCGGCACATGAGACTTAACGACCCCAAGGTTGGGGGCCTTTCAGGGCTTCAGGGCTCCTACCATTCCTCTTTACAGGAGTTTAAGGTCTCTGGCAGGCCGGACAAGCTTTGAGCGATCCAGCTGAGGTCGGATCGGAGACGCTGCCCTGGATCACCGCCTCAGGTCGAAACATAAATTTGACAGTCATCTGCGAAAGCGCTCAACTGAGATTCATTTGGCTCCTCAACCCCGAGGCTTCCAGGAGCCAGGGCCATGACCTACAGAAACTATAGCCCGAGCCCGACAAAGCGCACAGGGGCCAGCCAGGGCGATTGTGTTGAAGGTTAAAGCATGTCAACCGCATCTGCATGATGCTGCAGACTTGTTGCTGCCCGTCTAGTGGTGAGCCTTGGTTCACGGTTCACCGATTGCCTGATAGCGCGGTTGCTTGCAGATTACCACCAACAACTTCAAAGTTTTGCTCAAACACCCTCAGCTGTAAATCCCTGCGCCTAGGCGCCTGCCTTCCCTCAACCTCCCTGTAATTACCCCAAAAACACACCAAACCCATTACGCCCTGTACCGTGAAAGCCCAGCGCGACATCAACCTGTGTGTGCTGCCAGCCCGCCAGCAAGAGGAAGTCGCTGTGCCGTGCGCCGTCAATGCAGCTTCCGGCGGTCACCTCTTCCGTCAGGGTTCACGACTCAGATTGGTGCGTTCAAGCGGAAATAGGCTGGGCGAACGGGCCTCCATCATCTTCATGTTCTTCATGATGGCCGACTGCTGTGACAGGTTGAACCTTGGCTGCAACATGTGCAGGAACGATGGGGAGGTGCATGGTTCGCGGACAACCGGTAAGGGATCGTCCGTTCTGCTGACAAGACATGTTTTGCTGCTATGATCTGCGCTTGTTAGCATGAAGTGATACGGGAAATGGAAGCAATTGCCAAGCGCAAACAATGCTCATAATCGTGAAAACGGCCATGATTGCATAATGGTATAGCAGGGGCAAAGAGTATGCCCACAGACCCATCAAGTCCGTGCCAAACACTGAGACAGACCCGTGGCGCAAAGGCAAAACCAAAGCAAATGCACCCAGCATCAGAGTTTCAAGATGAAGACTTCAAGGCTTGAAGCCCCAACAACCAAACCGTACATCAAAGCCCACTACTAGTACCAAGACAACACACCTGCAACCAACACCCAGAGACGTCCATTGGAAACTAAAGGGGTGCATGAGAGGTTGTTGTTATTAGTAATTATTCCGACTCCTGTACTCGGTGCCATTATTGGTCAGAATTGGGGCTCTAAGTTAAACTTCAGTAAAGGGACTTTAAAAATCATCCCAAATCGATGATTTGTACATTACGCACTCCAGAAGGGAAGAAGGCCCTGTGGCTCGGCCGGGATGCTGGCCGCAGGCCTGCGAGCTCCGAAGCGCTTCGAGGACGAGAGACCTCGAGGGGGTGTGGGTTTTTTTGATGTTTTAGGAGTTTAAGAGTTTCATAACTTGTAGTGGTTTCAGGAGTTTAAGAGTTGTATGAGCCTGTATGAGCTGTAGGGGCTTTAGGAGGGCGTTGAATGTCGGGTTCTGAGTTTAGGGATTTTGGACTTTAGGGTCTTCGGTTTGGGGTTTGGGGGCTTAGGGTCTCGGGGCTTACGGGTGTTGGGCTCAGGCTCAGGCTTTTATCACAAAGGTTTTGGGTTTGGGTGCTCCGTGGCCTCATCATTGCTAGATGCGAGATTGGAAAAAGATGGAACAGCTTCTGTACAGGGCTTCAGCCTTTCAAGGTCTAGGGAGGTGCCACTCGGGTCGTTGAAGGTTTAGGCTTCAGGGCTCAGAGCTTTTAGCGTCTTCTCTTCGGGCTTTGCGCTACGGCTCAGGGTCCAGGGTTCAGAGGAGTCCACTTTCCGGGCTTTGGGGCTTTGCGGCAGCACTTGTGTGATGATTGCTACTGCTCTTGCTCTGCTGCTCTTGGTGTCATACTACAGCCGACGGGGACGACGGACGCTGCGCCGACAGCTGATACCAGGCCGTGACAATTGACTACCGCTTCAACTGCCCCGAAGGTTACCTGTACCGTCACAACACAAACCGGAAGGCTCAAGCCACGAAGTCCGAAACGCATAGGGCCGGGAGAGCTGTACCGTCCCCCCTTCTCTGGGACTTGAGATTCGGGGACCTGAACCCTGGGACCCTAGGAACAAATAAAACTCCGAAACCTCAACACCAAAGCGATGCATGGAAAAAGCATCCCACCTGGAAAGGTAGACAAGCAAGTCCGGGCCGACCACGGATTTCCTTAGATGCTTGAGATGGGGCCCGGATGTACTGCACCCCCTGCACCGCCCCCTATCCGAGACTCTGGGCCCGAAAACTCGAAATGAAGAAACCTGCACGGACGGCAAGTCCCAGCATTCTTGTTGTTTGCGGTTTCTTTTCCAACACAGTTACAGCGAGACGGACGGACCTTTGGAGACATCTCGGGGTTCCTCCTCACAGAGACGCGCAAGTGTCCTCCTTTCGGGGTACCATCAGCGGCCAAACAAGCCCGAATTGTACCTCGCCCCTAAATCCTGAGCTGCAACCGGTCCAACGCGATCAACACATTCATACGGTAGATCCCTATGAACTTGGGTGACAGAGCACAAATTCTCCGCCTCAAGCCGCAGAAGCTCTGCCTGCAGCAGGCGGGCATCGAGGAACGGGCCCAAGTTTCTGAGCTAGTGCAAGATACTGACAGCAAAAACAAACATGAGAATATGAGTCGGAATAGTAGTATTAGCGATACTAGTGATGATACGAACTACGGTAGCAATAATTGCAGTAACAGTAAGATTAATAACAAGAATACGAATATCATCATCTTTGTTCCTATTGTTGTTGGGAGAGTGTTCAGGGGCATGACTGACATGGATTTAAGATGCTGTCCAGGGGGTTTAGGGTTTAGGGCATACTCGATCTATCAACTGCTCGAGGACGGTAGATCAGTTCGGGTCAGGGGAAATGGTTCCGCTCCCTGTCCCAAGATCCAAACCCCGAAGGCCTCTGTCTCGGCCACCACGGTGGCCGATCGAGGAGCCCGGTGCAGCAGCGCCCGCTCTCCGAAGTAGTCACCTGCGAGCGTACTTGCGGAGTTCGCGGGACCCAAAACCCGAAGCGTAAGCCCAGTCTGCTCGAGTCGTTTCGAAGATTCGGCCGAGCGAGGTGCTTGGTTGCACGTAGGTCAAATGCAGAACGATTCAATTCCGTTCTCGTCGCTGGAAGCCAGCTTGTGCCACTCGACATGGCTTGGTCTCCAGCACAGACATCCTTCCTCCCATGGTTTCCCAGCCCACCCCCCCACACCTGGCACAGAGGTGCGAGCCCCGACGCATATAAACATCTGTCTGTATTCGTGCATTTAGCTAGCTTGGTTGGCCGAGAAACATACATGAATGCAAGGCTGAATAAATCGATCGATGGAGAACAGGTGGAGACGTGCATGTGCACAGCATCTTTCCTAGCATCTGAGCCTATTGTGCGAAGCAAACGCGTTCCGAGTAACATCTCACATGACCAAATCAACTAAGTCACACCCATCTCCAACGTCCCATGTCTTAAGGCACCCTACCAAACCCTAAATCCCCATCCCCAAAACCTGAACCCCTAAACCCACGGCCCCACATTTCCAAAGCCCAACTTGGACCTGGTCCCAGTTCCTTCTGATTCTCTTCCACTCGCAGCTGCCCTGAAAGGGCAGATTCAGGGGCTTGGTTTTCGGGGGTTTAGGATTTAGGGCTTGGCAGGGCGGCTGAATACCGCTGACATCACGAGTCGGAGCCAAAATCGGAGCATCGGGATTCAAGGTTCGGAGTTGAAGGTTTAGTCCGGGGTTCAGGATTTGAAGTTTTGGGATCAGGGTTTGGGATTCAGGGTTTAGCGTTCAGGGCCCTGTGGGCTTGAGATCTAGGGCCTAGCAGCTCGGACCCTTGTTGGTTCTGCGAAACGAGCACCTGGAAAGTTTTCGCAAACCGGAACGAGCATCATCATGACGGATCTGAAATTAGGGTGTTTCCCTAGGTGCTTGCTTGAAGGGTGGGTACTAGGATCTTAGACGAGGTGGGTTCGGGGTTCCATTACCTGGCCTACCCCAGCTTGCAAACCTTCTTCCCGGGAGCCCTAAAACCACAAGCATCGGCTCCCCAACTTCAGATTTTACGGTTTCGGCTTTCATTCGAATGAAGATCTCTTTCCCTGCACTATGTCTGCTTCTATGACAACACAATTTCCAAAGATAGAGAGTACTCCGAGCATGAATCACGAAGCATGCCCTTTCCCTGTGCCAACTTGTATCAAGGAAGACTATGCTGAAATTGTCTGGACTCAAGTCACCGATGCCTTTTCGAATGAAGTACAGGGCTGTGGAAAACTCGCCCTTGGCCACCACCTGACGGGCTCACGGATTCTAGGGTCCGGGTAGAGGCATCAGGAACTTTGAAGAATTAGGGCCAGCCGAAGCCCTCGGCTGGGCCTCTAGGGTATCGGATGAGTCCGCAAGTAGTCGAGCGGCCACAGGGGCAGCAGTGGCGACAGAAACACCGCGTAGCCGCCGTAGCAGTATGCGTCGTAGTCGTCGTCGTAGTCGCAGTCGGTGTCGGAGTGGGAGTAGGAGTGCAGTGGGAGTGGCAATGGCTAGTGTAAAGGTAATGGCTAGTGATGGTAGCAGCCGCAGTAGTGGTAGTAGTGGTGCTAGTGGTAGCGGCGGCGGTGGCGGAGATACCGGTGGCGTCAGTGGTGGTAGTGGCGGTAGGGGAGTGGTGGCGGTAGTGATGATAGTGCTGGTAGTGGTGGTCGAGCAGGAGCAGTGGTGGTGGAAGGGAGCAGGAGCACCAGCGACAGCGGTTGTCGTCGTCATTGAGCCATAGTCGAGGCGGAAGCATTCGCAGCAGCAGCAGCATCGCGGGCAGCAGTGGAAACTTCTCAAGACAAGGCGGAAGCTAAATCGAGGAATAAAAACACTCCCTCACCCCAAGCCCTAAAATCCCGCTTGACTCCGAAGTACCCAGCCACAGGCGCCTTCGTACCCGCGGGCACCTGAAAGTACAAAAACGTGCCAGGTCCGTCCGACGGTTGCTGGGCTTCTACATTCTACAGTGCATGCTATCTGCTGTGGAAGAGGGTTGAGAAGCCGGCAGAGGAGGAAGAGGAAGGAAGAGGCCGTCAGATCGCAGAAGTCTTGTAAGTTGCGGCTGTATGTTAGGACCACCCTTCTGATCAACCCTCTGAACCAGACTGCACACCTGACGATACGAGAATGCCAACCGAAGATGCTGCGTTCCACGATCTCCTCACCCCTCAACCACAAAACTGATCCGTGAAACATGTTGAAAGGAATCATCAGCTTCGAGCAACACGAGTTGACAAGTAACCAAAAACGTGCGAAGACGATTGATTGCGTCTGTGGCTTGCATCCATCTCAAACGGTAGTTTGCTGATCACCACCACCACCATCTTCTTCTTCTTCTCCTCCTCCTTCGTCAGCATCATCGTCAGTATCATCTGCAGCATCGCAAGTTTCTGGCTGTTGCTTGTTCATCAGCAGCGCTCGTTCTACGTCGTCGTTACAGGACATCCTTCTCGTCATTGCACCTCCTTTCGTCGCCACGGTCATCATCGTCCTCATCATCATCATCATCATCGACATCATCACCATATTCATCTTCATCATCGATCATCATCACCATCATCATCATCCTCGCCGTCGACATGAACGCGGACATCATCATCACCACCAGGAGCACCAGCATCAACACTGTAGTTTGAAGAAATCAACTTGTGGATCAGATGACCTATCGAAGTGATGCACAGACCAAGGAAGCCCGTCAAAGTCACCAATCCAGTCTCTCTGGCGCTTCCGCTCGAGCTTCTGATTCATCTCTTGACACCATGGAGATGTTTTGAAGCTCAGGGCGCCGGAGATGTTGGGATTAGGGTCCCTTACTTTGCGGGTCGGGCGCCGACTCCTCCACAATGGCCGAGCTCAGCAGTTCGATTTGTCGGGGAGGGAGGCCCTTGAAGAAGGAGACGCAATCCTGAAGCCAAGGCTAAGGGATCCTAGAGTTCCGACAGAGGAGCTCGCTCTTGTCTTGGGGACGAGAGCTTTATTGCGGGGGCATTACGGGCCTATGTGGAGAAGCAGCTTGGCTGCTGTTGCTGTTGTTTTGAATACGTCTGCCTCTAGGAACCTTGTTGCAGTGATGTACGAGGTTTCAAGCTGTCAGGGCCGGGGGTTTGCCGTCATCCAGAAACCAGGAGCCCTGCGGTGATGCTGGCTCATTTGGCGCCTCTGCGGGTTCTGACCTTATTGCAGAAGAGACTCCAGGAGCTTGCGATTCTCGCGTATTCTCTCCTGCGGGCAAGGCTGCTGTATGAAGCGACGCTTCGAGGGCCTCTACGCCTGCACTCTCAGACGAGTGCTTGGAATCTCAGCCTTTCGCACCGAAACCCTAAAACAAAACCAAAATCTCGGGCTCGGGTCCCTGATGCGCTCGGTGAGCATCTGCTGGATCTTCTGGCCATCGGCACCCCAAAGCCCGGACTTCACCACCGGGTACACCGAAGAGGACCTAGGGCTTGGGGCCTCTGGGGCTCGGGGCTTCAAAGGTCTGGGGACGCTTTATTGAAGTAGCCGTGCGCAGAGGTCGAGATTAAAGTCTTCGCAGTCTCCAACCAAGCCCTCGCTGCTGGACTCATGACAATCTAAATCCAACATCCGTCAACCCATGAAACTGAAACTTCAAAACCAGAAACTTTAAAGCCATTAGAGGCAGCTTCCGGGCGGCTCTGGCTATTGGTGCAAGTAGGGCTTTCGAAATGGACGGTCGCTCCGGCTTTGGAGGTTGGCAGGTATTCCCAGGCTTCGAGGGCTCTTGCCTGCAGGCACGGCTTAGAGTCTTGAGCTTGGGGCACAAGCACCAGTAAGCGCCAGAAAGATAGCAGTCCCAGTGCGGATCCCGCCACTGCGGCTGCTTCATCAAGAAGTTCCAGCCGAAGGTGCAGCCTCGTCCCTGGGTTGAGCTGGCTTGTGACTCACTTGTCTCTTCTCGACGGCGACGACGACGACTGCTACTTGTTGCTGTTGCTGCGACTGTTACTTAGGAATCCCCACATTCGCCATGGCCAGTTGAGTTCAGGAGGTAGAGACAACATTCTGATGTGTAGGATCATGACAGCAATACTTGTCCTGAGCTTAGTCGTACAAATCGAGAAATACTCGCACCATCAACAACATTCAACGCCAAAACTCTCGCTCGTGAATGCAAGACAGAGCCCGAATTTCAAGAAGAGCTCTGCGCCCGAAAGCCCAGGCCATGCTTGAGAAAGGCGCTGAAGCTAAAAGGTAAAGAACTCAATACTCAGATGAAGGTTTGTGAAAAATGTTATACTGATTGTGCTGCCTTACTTTCTTGCTTGCTTATTTACCAGCACTTACTTAGCTTACTCTAGTCACAAAGGCTCCCATCCCTTAGGTCTCGGGTTTGGGGTGCTCAAAAACCGCACCCGCCGAACTCCGCCGGGTCGCAAGTGTAGCCACCGGGGTTCCATCCAGCCGAACCTGGGTTAAAAACCCGAGCTGGTGGCCTTTTACGAGCTTCTCTCGGGCTCTAAGTATAGAGTTTGGAATTTGGGGCTCACTCGGGGCTTCGATGGAAAGATGCAGGCCGAGATCTCTAAACCAGCTCAATACAGACCCATAGTTGCGGGATCCTGTTGATATGCTAAACCCTCAAACCGTAGAGCCCTTCAATAAGGTACCTCGAAATCAAAACCTGCACAGCTCCCCAGGCACCTCGAAGCCTCCGTTGTCCACCACAAAAATGTAGCCGCTGGCGCTGCCCACGCCATCTGGGCAGAGGCTGCGTGGAAGGAAACCTAGAAAAAGGTTTGCGGCGGCTTTCAGCACAGTAGTACTACTAGCACGAGATGTGCGAACAATAGTAGCAATACAACGCTCAAGAGATCCGAACAATATGCACAAGCATTAGGCCACGAATCAGATCGTGGTGGGAGATGATGGCAATGGCAAATTCAACATGCACTACAAAAGACAGCCCCGCGAGAAGGTTGAACACTACCCATGAATTCGGCCGGCAGACCTTCGTCGTCGGATCCATCGGGATCCTCAGCCAAAGATCTTCGCTGGGCTTGGCATGGCTGTCGAAGGTTCTTTCACCATTCCGTCGTGTTTGATAACACCGGCCAGGCGTAGGTGCATGTGTATAGATGCAAACATGTACATATGTATATAATATGGTTGCATGTAGGTGCGATCGCCCGCCCACTCAACCAGGGCAGGAAGCCAGGAGGCAAGAAGGAAGGTAAGAAGGTAGGCAGGCATGCATTCATGAATGTACATATATATATATATGGTAAAACCCCCCGCCCATGAACTACCGACCCTCGTTTTGTATCGTACATAGCCCAAAACCATCTTTTTCCTAGGAAAAAGTTCGTTCTTCACGCCAAAACCATCTTTTCCTCGGAAAAAGTTAGTTTTTCTGCCCAAAACCATCTTTTTCCAAAGGAAAAGTTGGTATTTGAGCCAAAACCATCTTTTTCCTAGCAAAAAGTTGGTTTTCCTGCCCAAAACCATCTTTTTTCCTAGTAGCAAAAAGTTGGTTTTTCTGCCCAAAACCATCTTTTTCCAAAGGAAAAGTTGGTATTTGAGCCAAAACCATCTTTTTCCTAGCAAAAAGTTGGTTTTCCTGCCCAAAACCATCTTTTTTCCTAGTAGGAAAAAGTTGGTTTTTTACGCCAAAACCATCTTCTTCCTGAGGGAAAACCAAAAAAAAAACATTTTTTTGGACTTTGGCCGCATAGTTTCCCAAAAGATGGTTTTTTTTTGGTTTTTTTGGTTTTCCCTAGGAAAAAGTTGGCTTTCCTTCCCAAAACCATCTTTTTCCTAGGAAATACTTGGTTTTCCACTCGAAAACCATTTTTTTCCTAGGACAACTTGGTATTTCACTCCAAGACCAAGTTTTTCGTAGCAAAGAGTGTGTATTTCATTTGTTGTTTGTGCGTGTTGCAATTGGCGTTGCCAAAAAGGTTCCAGTGTCATCACTATTGCGATGTGACCCCGCTTAGCGTTAGCACTATACAATAGACTGGGTAGTAACCAGGACATTATTCGGATCAGTGTTGGAGTCAATAGATAGCTAGTATTGCAAGTGTAACACAGACCAAGACCCTGGATTTCATGGTCGCACAGCTAGCACTACGATTTCTTCCAGCTGAGTATGGTTGCAAACTCAAAAGAGAAACATTGGGATCAGACTATGGGTGGTACAAACGTTACTATAGATGACCTTGGGCTGCACGGTCACCATTGACATAACTGCGAATGACAAGGGTAGGGTTGGGGTTGATGTTGTTTGGAATCAGGAGTCAGTCAACGATCCTCGTCATTATGTTGGCATCTAGTACACGTTTAACCTTAGAGTTAGTATGTGCATACACATAAATGTTCATACACGCATACGGGCAAGTCCGGCAGCAAGTCCGACATGAGCATATAGTACAGTGAGAAGGGTGTGCCATATACAATACAGATGTTGATGTAAACAAACAAATGATTTTATAATCGCACAAAATCTAAAGGCCATCATTTGGGCAATGCCAGGGCGAACACAGCAAGGATCGTGGTTCTTAGGGGAGTTCGTTTTGCATAGTTTCATATTAGCATGAATGTGACGTCTACTGTTGAAGTAAATGTTTGGGCAGTATTTAGCTTACTTGTATGAATATAACAGGAGCTCGTATTGGGGATGCCATGACTTTAATTAAACTTCGGGGTCTAGAATGCTCATGCCAGGGATACCACAGCTACATCTGGATTGTTGGTGAAGCCAATGGTCTGGGTTCTCCGACGGCGGGTTGCTGTTGAGGGAAGTATCCGGTACAGTACGAAGGCTACCAATGCGAACAGCTTATGGGTGATCTTAAGATCGATCTTGAGTTTGCGAGTAAGTTACATTTCGGAGTCAGATCCAATACTGGGGCTGTCAAGGGGACTGCAACATCCTTAATATCGGGGGGCCAATCAGGCTGATGTATATTGTTGTATTAACCTGCAGGTCCATATGGGTATTAATATGGGGATGCATAATGGGGCTACTACGGCATAGCATTTTAATACATACGAACTAAGACATTGATCTATAAGGCATCTTTTGCGTGTGAACGTGAAACAGAGTACTACTGTCACCATTGGGGCCAATGTAAGGGCGAATGGCAGGGTTAATCATTGGGATACTGTTGTTTAGGAATAGGAGCCAATCAAGGCTCACGCTCATTCATACGTATTGCTGGGGCTTTGATCTGAGACGACAATGAAGGCTATCTTGGGAGATAATAGTCGGGCCCATATTGATCTTCGGGTATTCAGACCCCCCCCATGGATCTACCATCTTCGTGTGTTTCAGAGCCCCACCACACGAAAATGGTAGACCCTTGAGGGGAGGGCTAGCCGATGGACCGTTGTGTGGTTGGGTGAACTCCACCCTGGCCCGATTGAGCTCAATCGGGGCCGACTGAGTTCAATCCGGGGCCGGATTGAAGATGGAAGATTGAAGATTTCCAGGAATCTTCAATCTTCAATCTGGCCCCCGATTGAGTTCAATCGGGGCCGATTGAGGTCAATCGGGGGCCGGATTGAAGATTGAAGATTTTCTGGAAAACTTTCCCTGGGAATCTTCAATCTTCAATCTGGCCCCCGATTGAGTTCAATCGGGGCCGCTTGAGTGCAATCGCGGTTCATCCCAAGTGGCTATAAGGCATTCTATGGTGCATTCCAAGGGTATTCTACAGGGGATTCTATGGGGTTTTCTTTACGGCCTTCTATGCGGTACTCAGAGGGTAGCACACACAGGGTGTATTCTGTAAGGTAGTCTGAAGAGTTTTGCAGATGGCATTCTATAAGGCCTATAAAGGGCATACTATGTAGCGTTCGTTTCGGGCATTCTATAGGGAACTCCATAAGGCGTTGTATAAGGGATTGTACAAGGGATAAACATAAACGAAAAAGTTGTATTATAGAAAGTATTCTATAACGTAATGTATAGGATATAGGGTGTTCAACAAGGTATATACAAGGTATATAGGGGATATTCTATAATGTATTGCCTAGGGTCACCTATATGAAATTCTGTAAGATTTGAAGAACGAAAATTTTGTAAGGTATTCTCTAGATTATTCTTTTCGATTCCTGGATCCCTCCTAGAAGTCCTTTTCCCAATAAGCTACGTTTTTATGTGGGGTTCTCAGATCTTGGGCTCGTCCTGATTGTTCATATATATATATATGTATACTTTATTTGAAAGGTAAGGTTATCTATAGGTATTCTATGGTGTCAGGATATATATATATATATACTGCATGCAAGGACTATCATATATAGGGACATAGGGGCATTCTATAAGGTATTCTATGGAGTATTCCAGATGGTCTTCCATGAGGCGCACGATATATAGAGGGCATTACATATTCAAAGGTATTTGTAAGGTATTCTATGTGGTATTCTAGGTATTCTATAGGGTACATATACGGGGTATGCCTGAAAGTATGATAAGGTATTCTAGAGGCTCTAGGGTATTCAATTAGGCATGAAGGTATTCCATATTAGGATTTTCTATATGAAAGTTTTTAAAGTATATAAAGGATGTATTCCAAAGGATATCCTATAAAGTATTCTATATAGTGTATTGTATAGGGTGTCCTATGGGGTATATGTAATAGAAGGCATGTGGGGTGTATCATACAAACGTAGTCTTGTATAAGGTATTCGACAGGATAGGTCTTCTATGAGGCGCACGATATACAGAGTGTATTATATATTCCATACGGTAGGGTGTGCAACGCGGTATTCTACAGGGCATTTCAGATATTCTATAGGGTATATATACGGGGTATGCCTGAAAGTATATAATAAGGTATTCTAGAGGCTCAAGGGTGTTCAACAAGGTATTCAGGTATTCTATGTCAGGTATTCTATATGAACGTCTTTACGATAGATAGAGGAGGTATTCTAAAGGATATCCTATAAGGTATTCCACATAGTGTATTGTACAGAGTGTCCTATAGGGTATAAGGAGTTCTTGCGGGGTGTATCATGCATAGGCGGTCTTGTATAAGGTATTCGACAGGATATTCCAGATGGCTTTCTATAAGATATATATATATATAGGTTATAAGAGTGGAATTATAATTACAATGCATTCTAACAGGTATTCTAAAGGGTATTCTATTGGTTAAATACAAAGTAGTGCAGAAGGTATTCTACAAGACCTGTAAAGTGGATATCGTATAACGTATTCCGCTCTCTTTATAAATCCCTCACTAACTAAGCTTCGATTTGATCTGGGATTTCGAAGACCCTAGTTTCTGCATTTCCTTCATACACACCCCTGAGTTTTCCCACACGACATGCATTCGCGTATGATTTCCAAATGTTGCAAGAGAACGCAAACTTGCATGTATGTGCTGTGCGCATACCCAAGTAGGTTTGTACATGCAGCAGTATGGGCTCTGAAGGTAACACGCGACAGGAGAGCAGAGATATGTCATCTCATATAACACGGCATCACGATAAGTATAGATATGATGGAAGGACCCTGTTTCTTACAACTCCGATAAGACGCATCGAGATTGTTGATAATGTCCATGAACACGAAATATATCGATATTTCCACTGTTTCGCATCAGGCTCTCAAACACACGACAACGGTAGATCCTTGAGGGGGGGTAGTATATATATATATATATGTATATATTATACATCTGGAGAGTGCAACAAAATATGTTTCAGTTTCTATGTATGTGTGTACAACGTAAGCATACAGCAACATACACTTTCGGCCTGTTGCTGGAATAAATACAACCTGGATCAACTTTACTGCAACCAGCATGTCGCTGTATACCTGGTGTGTTCTGGGATGGGCTCACGGTTTGTTTCGCGATCCCCCACGACTGAGCTGGGGTCATGCTCAGCGAGTCAGGGCAGGATGAGCTCAGTGGTGTACATAGCCTCCAACAACTAACCACAAAGCACTCTCCGGATCCATTGCCGCTGGCGAGTGGCAAATTCGTAGTACTCCATCAGTGTGACAATCCTCGGAAGGCGCCGAGGGATTTTCCATTCACGAAACACTGGAAAGTCCTAGAAATTCGCTGTTACACAAACAAGCGACATCCCGTTTTTGAAACAGAAGCACAGAAGCTCGAAGTTCTGAATGCTGGAACACGGAGTTTCGTGGCTCAGAAGCCCTGCACCAGATTGGCCACCGCCCTTATCCATCCAAGCATTTCCAACCCGCAGTCTCAACCTTCGTTACTTCTCTCCATGCGTGACGTCTCTCCACGCATGAGTTGATCTTGGGAACCCCGGTTCTGCACCCTTGGACGCCTTGCAAGGTATCCTGCTGCAACTGCCACTCTTCCTGTCGCCATGCGGCTCTGATAGATCCGCTTCAGTAAGCTGCGCCTCGAAAAGGTCTTGCCAGAGCGACGGAACCACACACAAACCGAAGGGGCGGGAGAAACCATGGACGAAGAGCTATCACCGCCCACAACCATCATCATCCTCATCATCAATAACAATATCCACCCCGACAATCACCATCAACCTCAGCATCACCACCGTCGTCCAATCACCAGCAGTATCAAAATCTTTAGCAGGGAGGCAGCACGAACATCGCCTCAACCCCACAGTCATCGACACCACCACAACACTCACCAAGCCACTGCCGCCACTGTCGCCGCCACCAGCATCGAAACAATCATCATCATCACACCATCACCAGCACCAACACCGTCATCGCCGTCTCAACCAAAGCATCATGGGCCGTCAACGGGCCATCGTCTTCAGCAGCAACAGTAACACCACCAACATCATCGCTACTACCGTCGAACACATACTCAGCACTGGCATGATCATCAGCAGCTACATCATCATGGAATATCTATCCTCCAACGTCGATGTCACCACAACTAGTTGCTGAAACAGCAGTCTGGCAGGCGTAGAATGCCTCTAATTTGAACTGACAGTGGTGATGCCGGTTGTATGCTTAGTCTACCAACAGACTGGCTTCGGATCCAACAGAGCTGGAACAACAACCGCAGTCTTTAGGCTCTATCAAAGCCATGTGCTTCACAGCCGTCAGTTTTCGTCGCCAGCGCCATGGCAACTTAGCATCACTCTAAAGATAGTCACCACCATTAGTGCCTCCACCATCTACATCACCGCCATCATCACCAGCATCATCATCAATATCATCATCAGCAGCATCATCATCATCATTGATCACCATCCTCCTCGTGTCTACTATGTCCATTAGGATCATAATCATCCCAAGTTGTATCTGTATGAACATTAACATCCCAAAGAAATGCTGACTACCAACAGAACAACAACGAGACTTCTAGCAGGGCACGCTGACAATCTTAATGGCTGACTATTGCCGGCGCAGTCTCATTAAAGCTACAAGAAGACTGGAAAACGAATCTCCTACAACAGGGGCGCAGCCTGCACGGAAGCGGGGTCGCGGCGCCTGAGATCTGCTCGCAGAATTAGAGCCTTAAACTACAACCCGAACAGAACCAGACTATGATGTATTGTAGTATAGCGTATAGTTTAGCGACTTTAGTGCAATCCCAAAGGGCTCCCCCCAGCAAGGTGATCCCTTGAACCCCTTGCTGCTCTTCAACCTGGATCTGCGTTTTCGGAGCACTCCGGGGTAAGCACGCAAATCCTGAAACCCAGACCTAACCCCCCTCCCCCCATGTGAAAAAACTTGAACACTGAACGCCAAAACCCTTGAATCCTAAACCCTTATGGTGTCCCTTGTAATGGCCCTTATCCTGACTAACCTTTATCGTATCCCCTCATAATACCACTTTCATCCTGGAGGCAGGGATTCTCGGAGGAACTCGCTGACCTCCGTGCTCTTCGCGCCTGGTGTTGTCAGTCGAGTGTGGGAGCGGTGGTTTGCAAGGGCTCGAGTGCGATATGAGGTGGTATGTGGTGTTTATCATCGTTCGGTGTTTGGAGCTATGTTCCATTCGAGGGTCGTGGATTTTTTGGACTTTCTTCAAGGAGCTGAGCTGTGGGATTTAAAAGTCGGAGTTGCGTCTGCTGAGCTGCGGGCACTAAAACTAGCCAAGCCTGTGACAAAATGCAGAACCTGAAACAACATCGACACAAATAAAGAAATAAAAAGTCAACAACGTCGCTTGCGTCCAACCTAACACCAAAAACCAAGGCATCCCACAGCTCATACCCTAAACCAACCCCGAATCCCGAGGCTTCGTGCCTCGCGACTTCCGCCGTGTCTGAAGCCGCCTGGAGCCTGTCCATGGCTCTGCCGAACGGCCAAAAAAAACAAACAAACCTGCAATTTGGGGTCTTGGGCTTTGGCAGGTCTTGGGCTTGAAGTCTAGAAGCTGCATCTTTGGAGGGGGGGCAGAATCTAGCTTCGCTAGCCTTTGTTTTGCCTGCAAGTGTCTGACCAGAAAGCCAGCCTTTTGGAAGAGCCTTTTGGCCTTCAGACTCGTTAACCAAGGGCTCAGATGGTCTAGCCCTGGTAGAGTTCTTTGAGGTTTCTGTGAGCTTCCCCGGTGGAGATGTTTTGCACAGCACGGTAAGCGATGCGTACTTTCGACTCGTCTGGCCTTGGACACTTCCCGAAATACCTTCTAAGCATGACCGCAAGCGCAGTGGCCTTGTGACATTTTAAGAAAAAATCTGCTTCGAATGTAGGAATCCAGGACGCTGCTGAGATCCGGTGTTCCGCCTCGAATGCACTTCGAAGATCTCGGGCACGAAGCATTACGGCAAGTCGTCCAAGATTGGTAAAACCCGAAAAATCGAAACCCCAGCCCGAGACTTTAGACTTTAAACCCTAGATAATAACAGGGGCAACATCCTGGGGAGGAGCAGTAGTCATAGCAGTAGCAGTAGCAGCAGCAGCAGCAGCAGAAGCAGCAGCCGTCCCCCAGCTGCTGCTGCTGCTGCTGCTACTGCTGCCACGGCTGCTGCCACCAAAGTTCTGTCACGACGATAAGTCCTCCCGGCAGTTTCGTGTCAGCGCCACCACATCAGCTGGCGCATCCATCGTATTGAGACTACTTGTTGCCCATCTTATGATAAAAGCCAAGCCCAAATCCTCAACCCAAACCCAAAAACCACACCAGACATCTCAGCATTTACATCATCATGATGATGGTGATGGTGATCATCAAGAGGAACTCTAAGCCTGCATTTTAACGATGAGCTTCGAGCGAATCCCTTTGCTTTCGTGTGCCTTGCGGCGTGGACTGCGGCCGCAGGCTCACGGTGCCCAGCTGCTGCGTATTTCGGGAGACTCGGTTCGCAGGCGAGTTTGCTGTAGTTGAGATTTTGGGATTCATGATGTTGTTGCCATTCGGTTTCGAGGTTGTCCCACTCCGGGCTATGGTTACTTCTCGGTGTTTCTTTAGATGGTTTTGAAATCTTTCCGCTTGGGGATCGTGGAGGTTTGGGGCTGTCGGGCATGTCGGGCTTCAGAGTCGCATCTCCACGGACTGTAAGTTGCCAAGGTGCCGGACGGCCGGTCGCTCGGCGTGGCGCTCGTGACCTCCTTCATGGCAGTGTCCTGCAACAACCCAGCGCCCAGAGCCCAGACTTCTAAGGTCGGGGTTCGGATTGATGGACGCGTTTCTGACAGGTCGCCCCTTCCAAGCGCCATACTGGCACAGTCTAACTGCCCTTGTCACAGAACCGCACCACAAAGCAAAGCTGTGTAGGCCTAGGAATTAATCAGCAGATGCAACTAAATTGAAAACAACCCACTTCACAGCGAATTGAACGAAGTTGGCGCATATTCTTTCAACCTTGAATCCGTGAACCTCAACTCCGGATCGTAAACTCTGGAACTCTTCAACCCACCATGATACCTTGTGGTCCATCTGTGGTCACCAGGTGTCTTGAACGGAATAGCCCTGAGCCCCGAAAACAGATCACAACTCAAACACTTGTCTCCGAACATGCAGCCCGAGCCATAGAGAGGCTAAAGTGGCTAAAGCCCTCTTCTTCTTGGAAGCCTGCCAACCCCCCCACCCCACGCAGAACAAGGCCTGGGTCATGTCGGAGCCTCCGCTTCTCCCAAAGCTCTGACAAACAGGACAAACATGGCGACGGCCCAAAAACGTAGCAGTCATGGTGACGCCAGTGCGAGCACCAGCACTAGGTAAGATAGCAGCAGTGGTACTAGTAGAAGTAGTCGAAGTACTAGTAGTAGTACGCGCACGAGTTAAAGTTCTAGTACCGGTGCTAGTCGTCGTCGCGCACTGAAGTAGAGCAAGGGACCTTGAACAAAATTGGTTTCCGAAAAGGCTTGCCCTTGCGAAGACCAGTTGCTGCTGCGCATGGTCGAAGTTGTTGTCATCGACCTTCCCAAGCTCTCCACGACGGTTTTCAGGGGACGGAGCTTAAATGCCGTGTAACGCCGGCTTCGGGCTTGGATTGTTGCTGAACAGCCGTGGGATTGAACCTCTTTGACATTTGACAATCTCCAGTTCCACATCTCGACCTTCAGAACGATGCTGTATCTCGAGCTGTGTGTTACGGCATGCCTCACTTGAAGACTGAGAGTTTCGCTTGGGGTCGGCTCACAGTAGCCATGGTCGGACAATTGTCAACAGACATGCCGCAGAACGGCGTGTACATTCTTCTGGAATTGCAAAGTCCCTGTGAACCCGCAGCAAATCACGGACTGGAACAGTGAACCTTACATGTGCAGATACCATGTAAGACTGGGTCTCTTCGGTCTTGCCAAACTAGGTGTTGTCTGGTTGAGGGTTTGGGGCGTAGCAATGTTACAGACCCAGATGAAGGGTATGCGTCGAGGATGAAAGGCATGTCAACTCTTCTTTCTCTTGACCCAAAACCTCAACCCGACGACGTTCACGGACTGCTCTTCACTGGCTCTTCACTCTTCACCCTCCCGAGACCACGCAACGCATACGCCAGGAGGCCTCTGCTGAGGAACCCTCATCGGCCCTGGCCGACTATGCGACATCTGAAAGCTGGTTGCAGGAATAAGGTTTCAGCGTCTAAGGGTTTGGGCACAAGGGACTACTCCTGATACCGGCGGCTGAGGCCACTTCAAACTACCCGTGGAGGTGTCCAAGAAATGCGGCTGCAGCAGGACGAAATCTTCCAGGAGCATACGGAATACCCGCACGACCCTGCCGCAAATTGTAGCGAGAGTGAACTGCATTGTGTTGTAGAAGCCCCGCACACCCCGACTCTCGCACTTCTCGCATCGGCTATGACCAGTTTTGATTACTAACTGCACCTTGCGCCGTCCGAAGCAACCAAAACATTGACAGATACGAACACGGCAAGGTTGCCAGTTTCACAGCCTCGTGACCCATAAACCCGACGTCGAAAGCCCAAACCCTGAACTCCAAACTGTCCAGCAAGTGGAAGTTCCATGCAGCCTTTCGGCATCACAGTGCGACATCCCGATAGCACACATAAGATCCTGTATGACGGTACAAGTCACTACAATTTACAACGTCTCGATAGCATCCTTCCCAGCTCCACACCCGTGAGTAGTGAATACAGCCACAGTCGCAACAGAGATTCCGGAGTATTCCTTCTGCCACTCCTATCATCGAGACATTCTCCCGGACCCATGGCCTTCATTCCGCGCCGTCGGGCTAAGCTTGGAAGGGCTTTTGGGCGCCTTGGCTCGAGGTCTCTCAAGCATGCCAACAAACGCCAACGTCAACAAACCACCAACATCAAAAACAACGACAACCACAGCAACGGCCATCACAACGACCAGCACCACCACCACCACCACCACCAGACCACGACCACCACTCCTAATCCGACTCGTACCCATACTCCTACTCCTGCTCGTACTCCAACTCCTACTCCTCCTACCCCTGCCCCTACCCCTACCCCTTCCCCCGCTCCTACTCCTACTCCTACTCCTACCACTACTCACTACTCCTACTCCTACTACTACAACTACCACTGCGACGACCACTACTACTGCTACTACTACAACACCACCGCTGCCGCCAACGGTACTAGTGCTCTGACTACATAGCACTAGTACTGCTAGTACTGCGAGCAACAGCATAAGTGATCATTAGTGGTTGTACTCGTGGCGCAACTCGTCGTCGTAGTGGTTGTTGGTGGTGGTGGTGGTGGTGGTGGCGGTAGTGGTGGCCAAGAGCACCAAACAAGAGAACTCAGATTAGCCCAGCACCGGCTGGCTCGGCTGCGCGGAGGGCACTACGCCGGTGACCTGCTCCACAAAATGCGTGGGGCTGCCGAGGCTTGCCTAAGCCTGTAAACTGGATATGCGGAAGCCGGAAGCCTAAGCTCTAGATCCTCCCTAAACTCTTGTGATAAAACGAAAATCGCACTGTTAAAAGAATCGAGCCTCCGAACACCTATTCAAGAATGTGAACCCCAGCACAGCCTTAGAAGACCCCCCACAAGAAAACGTACACCATCCCAAAACAGCCCGTCACCCCCCCTCCCAAAGGGCCCCCAAACCCAAAAACAAACTTGTCAATCTCTGTAACACCTTCTAAACTCGATTTAACCCCTATAAACCCCAAACAAACCTTAGAAAACCTCGATGAAGCTCTATGTAAGCCTTGTAAGAATCCCTCTAAAAGTTCGTGGCACTAGACTGTAGACCCTAAACCCCAAACCCTAAACCCCGAAACCCTACAACCCCAAACCCTAACAACCCTACACCCTAAACCCCTAAGCCCCAGCCACTGGGCCACGAGCCTGCGCAGAGGCCACACGGATGGGCGGCGAGAAGCTGCCCGAGGCACCTGCATCTCCAGAGCTGAGTTACAAAAAAACGAAAAAGAGTAATATAGTAGAAACAGCAGAAGCGAAATAATCATAATAATGATAATAGCAATGAGAATAGTAAGAATAGTTGTAATAATAGTAGTAGTAGTAGTAGAAATAATAGTCATAATCGTCATAACAATCATAATGGTCATAATAGTCATAATCGTCAAAATAGTTATAATAGTCATGAGTCATAATAGTCATAATAGGCATGAGTCAGAATAGTCATAATTGTACTGATAGTATAGTACTACAATAGTAATGTGAATAAAAAATAGTAGGAAGAATAACGATAATGGTAATAATAACAATAGTAACAAGAGTAACAATAGTGATAATAGCATAGTAATACTAATAATGAGAGGAATGCTAGTAATAATCGCGATAATCGCAATAGTAGTAATACTTAACATCTTCAGGGTTTTGCGGGGTGTTGCGCTTGCTGTCTTCTTTGGATATTGCGGCTGTTTAAAGCTTTTGGTTTCGGGGTTTTGAAGGCTCTTGGCTCTAAAGGCTCTCTTTTCCGTGACATGTAAGATGTTCTAGGGCCTGGGTTTTCGAATTCAGTGATACGGGCTTTCTTTTAAAGCATAATGACTCTTTCTCCGCATGAATGCAGGTCCAGGGCCTGCATTCATGCGGAGAAAGAGTCATTATGCTTTAAAAGAAAGCCCGTATCACTGAATTCGAAAACCCAGGCCCTAGAACATCGGATACGGGCTTTCAGGGTGCAGGGTTCAGGAGTGGACTTGGAGGGTTTACTTTTAAGGGCCCTCTGCGTTCAGGATATCGGGCTTAACAGCTTCAATTCAGGGTTTTGATTTTTGAACCTTCCAAAGCTCAGGATGAGCGGAGTCTCGGGGCAACCTAACCCTCGAAAACAAAGTCTCCAGCACGAGACCCGAAGGTACGATCAGAAAGCAATACTGATATCATGTGCTTGCGAAGGCATGGCCTGAAGCATGGAGCCCGAAAAAGCCCCAAAGAGAAATTGTCCAACTCCTACCAGGGCGCGCTGCACTACTCCACCGTGCTGGACAAAGGAGGCACCCACCGGCCGCCTCATGTCGGAGGTGTTGAGGGTTCAGGTTGTAAGGTGTCGCAGAAGGGCTCAATGCTGCATGTAGGTGTGCGAGTTTTTGCTGTTGAGGCTTTCGCATCAGGGTCCAGTCTTCTCGTCGACCGTTCGGATCGGAGAGTTTAACATAAAAGTCCCGATCTGTCGAAGAAGAAGGCAACATGTATGAAGAACCCACAGGATGTGCATCAAACGACTCACGCATGAAACGAAATCCGCCGAGGCCACAGACCCTGGTGTATTGGGGGGGTAGCTCACACCTAATCCCAGAAGTTCCGGCCCACCCGTTTTTTGCGTTCGTTTCCCACCCCCCTGCCCGGCCTCATTTTACCTGCTTTCTCCGCCATCCCCCCCCCCCCGCCTTTTCCTGCTGTTTTTCGCCTCCCACTTCTGCATCCGCATTACAGAAGCAAGTCGATGAGTTCTGTCAGTGCTGGTCTCCGGCAAGCCGAGGCGGGCGGCGTAGCGTTAAAATCAATACATGAATGAACAAGTGTATGAATAAACAAGTGAATGCATGCCTGCACGGATGTGGATGAGTGGATGAGTGAATGTGTGAATGCGCAAAGGCGTGAAGGCGTGAAGGTGAAGGCGTGAACGAGTGAATGGGTGAAGGAGTGAATTAGTGAATAAGTGCGTGAGTGAATGAGTCAATGGTTGAATGAATGAGTGAGTGAGTGAGTGAATGAGTGAAGAAGCGAATGAGCTTGCGTGGGTGAGTGAGTGAGTGAGCAAGTGAGTGAGTGACTGAGTGACTGCGTGACTGAGTGACTGGGTGACTGAGTGACTAAGTGACGCACTTACTGGCTGACTAACTGAATGAATATACGGCTGACTAACTGAATGAATACTTCAGTGAGTGAATGAATCAATGAGTGAGCGAATCATTGAACATGAGCATGAGAATGAGGTTGAGAATGAGAACGACAACGGGAACTGTAGTGACAATGAAAATCAGGGAAACCGCATAGAACATGAATGAAAATCAAATGAAAATAAAGGCATAACCAACTTGAGGCATGCAAAAACTACAAGATAACATGATCCAGATGATTATCGGAAACTCGAAACGGCTAACAAACCAATTTACGCTGCTGGCTGACCCATCAAGCGACTGAGCGAGCGAACGAGCCAGCAGCAAGCAAGCAAGCAAGCAAGCAGGCAGGCCGTGACATAGTCAAGTCAGTAGCAAAAAAATATCATGACAACAATGTGCTAAACACTAATGTTTAGCACCATCATCATCAGCATTATCCTCATTATACTGCACAGATTTCAAAACATCTACGACAGCCTTGACCCCGAATTCTATTGCGAGGTTTGGGAGTACTTCCTTGAGAAGGGTGCAGGGCCTGCATCAGCCACCGAGAAACATCAGGCCTGTAAACTGAGGTACCCTGCGATGCCATGTCAGACCCGCTAGGACCCTCCCCCGTTGAAACACGAGAACACACACAAAATCCGAACGCCCAACAATGGCAGAGACCAGCGCAAGCAACGCAACAATCCTACACTTTCCCGAAGCCCTACGCTTCGCATCCTGAACCCTAAACTCCAAACCAAAGCCTTTCAAAACCTACAATGCAGACCTGTGTAGCCCAGACACCTTGTCGAGTCTGGGGCTTTGAGTTTTCGAGTTTGGGGTTTGATGGAAGTTCTTACTGTGTTCTCTTGCGCATGTCGCGAAGGCTTGTCTACCGTCTTCCTAGACTACTTCCACACACTACGGAACCAAACCTGCCCAAATAGCAGGCCATTCCATGACTTCGATTCAAAGATCGACTGAAACGCACTGCGACTCAGACACTTCGAAAACCTAACCCCTAAAGCCTAAACCCTAACGCCCAACCCCTAACCCCTGAACTCTGAACCCTAAACCCTATAAAGCTTAAAGCCCTTAAGCCCTTCGGGCCAGGGAGCGCGGCGCTGACGACGGGCCTCGCCGCCGCGCCGGAAACCAACCGCGGGGCTGAGCCCTGATGGGAACCTCGCGTGCTTTGGGGTTTAGGGGCTTAGGGGTTTGGGGTTTAGGGTTTGGGGTTTGGGGGTTTGGGGGTTTGGGGGTTTAGGGTTCAGGGTTTAGGGTCTGTGTGTCTGTGTGTCTGTGTGTCTGTGTTGTTTGCTTTTGCTGCTTGTTTTTTGTTGAATGAGGGGAGCGCTGGTCTTTTGGGCAGGGACTGTGGGTTTAACGGGTTTAAATGCTTTTACCAGTTCGGGTGTTCGTTGTGTTGGGGGTACGGCCTTGGGAAAAGATGAGGCATCTCGGAATTGCGTTTCAGATTGCAAGGTCGTTAGCTTGGCCTTAGAGTTTTCCGGTTGGCTTCAGAGTGCCTTGAAGGGGGGGGAGGGAATGTGAGATCCGGGAAGGATCTGGGTTTAAGGTGAAAGGCTGTAGGATTCAGCGATTGCTCTTGTGTTAGAGCAGGTGCTTCAAGAACTCACCGATAAAGCAATTCAAGCCCGTTGAGAAGCTGCGTAGGACAGAACCGGACCAGGACCTAACATCCTATCTGGTGGCCTCCCAGTGCTTGCGTGTTTCGGCACCTTTGTTAGACGATCTCCACCCGAAGACAACCGAAGCCCTTTAGCTCAAGGTCCAAGGTGCTTTGCCCCAAGCTTGCAACCGGCCGATTGCCGTGGCCAGGACTTCGGGGGCTCTGGCCGCCGCTGCTCGCACGGTAGATTTGGCCCGGACTCCGTGGGCTCTGGCCCCCACTAGTAACTACCTGCAGGCCAGGATGTACCACCCTCTGGATACAGGAGGATCCAAGACAGTCCCTAAGCCGCGAAACCCTAAACACACACCCGAAACCACTCGAAACTTATGAGGGATCAAGGACTTTGGGCCTGTGCTTGTCATCGATGCAACGCCGAAGCCCGAAAACCGCAAATCTCCAGACTCACCGAAAACGGAAAACCCTGCACCTCAATGCTCTAAGCCCCACAGCCCCAGACACTTTCGCTGCCTGACGGGTCCCTGGTCCCGGGCTACGGGGGCTCGGGGCGGCCACAGAGCTGAGCTTCGGTGACTGGGCACGCGGGCAGTGCGGGCCGAAGAACAACCACGATTGGGCGGCGTTGGTTTGGCTTAGTTTAATGTTTCGGGCGCTGTTCTTATGATGACGATGGTGATGACAATGGTGATGGTGATGACGAAGACGTTGACATTGATCAGGCTGGTGCATTATGCTTCTCGCGGTTTGAATAATAATCTTGTGAGCATAACTATCGGCATCGTCATCAGTGTTCTGACTAGCACGTGTTGTCACTGCCGCAATAACACAAGACTTGTACTGCCACGGAAACGACGGCGATGCCGCAGATGAGGAGGACAATGGTTCGACTATTGTTGTTGCGAAGTGTATGACTTTCATGTTTGTTGCTATTACCGTATCTTGTTGTGCCTGCAGTTTCGTCGCGGTAACACGACGAGGCTGCCAACATAGGCGACTTCCGTCACGACGCCCATCAGCACTACCACGTGTCTGGTGTTGCGCTTCTTATTGCTATGACTATCATCATGTCAATTCTGTTGACTATAATGGCAACAACCATCAAAAGTGTCAACATGTCTCCTAAATTGGGGATGCGTGGTACGATGCCTAATGACTATAACTTTTACATGAACTGGCCATAGTTGGAGGTTACGGAAAAAGGAAAGGCTTTGGGCTTTGGACTGCTGGAGACAATGACAATCACAGTTTCAACCAGCCGAAGAAGCAACCTTCTCAACACAAATATCTTTCGCGAGTTTGTCAGAAGCCACCACGAGACACACTCAAGCTCGCAAATCCTACAAATCCAGCTGTTCCGCGTTGCTGCAGACCCAAACCCCAACATCGTCAAAGAGCCTTACCACCCCGACAGCAAGACAATAGTGCCTGCCTCGCCTTGAGATCTTGTTCAAGGCTTCGAAAATCGGAGTTTCGGTTTTCAAGATGGGTTGCAGCATGCTTCATGACACAGGTCCGAAAAGGCCCAGGCTCAGGGCATTCGGGCCCCCGCTTGAAACCGTCAAGAGAAGCGCCTATGTCCTTCTAAGCCCCATCCCTCCATCCCAAACCCTAGTTACCAAAGTCCCTCCAACACCCCCAAAAGCCCAAAAGCCACGAGACCCCTAAAAGCCCGAAATCCGAAAGACCCCGAGCAAAGCCGGAGCCTGGCCCACGGTGCGGGGACTCTGCCCTGCAGCCGTGACCACCGCGCGCGGAGGGCTCCTTGGGCTCTGGCCTGGCTTTTGGGATTTAAGGGTCTTTGCTTTGGGTTTAGGGTTTAGGGTCTCGGGATGTTCTTGGGGGCAGGGGACGCGTCTCGTGCTTAGGGTTTCGGGTCTCGGGGCTTTCCGGTCTGAGGTGCGCAAAGGCTTGGGCTTGGGTTTTGCGCTTGGCTTTTGGGCTCTTGCGTTTGGGGTTCCGGGCGTCGTTTTTCAGGGTTCAGGGGTTTAGGGATTGGGCTCCGGGTTTGGTTATCAGGATCCGGCAGGGAGCAGGGAGCAGCAAGCGTATGGAGTACTGGATTTGAGCCTTTAAGCTTTGCAAGCTCAGTTTCGGGCATTCTTCCCAACTCATAAATGCCGTAGCGAACTGAACCCGCCCCCGCCGCATCCCGAAAGCCAACATCCCCAAAGTCTAACATCAACGCCTGAAGCTGCTAACAGTTTCTGGAAACAATATCTTAAATCCTGCCCAACACGGGTGAAACAGTCTTCAAAGCTCCAAGACCCCCTCAAAAAAAAAAACAAGTCTCCAACACTGCTCCCCTCTACCGCTATACAGCCCTAAACCCTACACTACATAAACTCTCAATTTCCACATGAACCTCCAACCCTGAAACCCACCTTAAAATCCCAGGACCCCTGACCTCAAAACCTTCAAATGCCAGGTCCAGCAAAAGCCAAAAAAAGATAGCCTTAAATGAAAAGAACAGAAGAATAGTAATACTAGTAAGAATAGTGTAGTAATAATAGTAATAGTAGTAACAGTAGCAATACTAGCAATAATAGTAGCAATAATAGTATTAATAGTAATAATATCAACAATAAAATTTCAGAATTAAAATCATAGTATTAATAATCTAGAATCTAGAACAAGAGGATCCCTCCAGGCCCTGGAGTTTGGGAGCCCGTGCCGGATCGGACGGAGGAGTTCAGGAGCTTCCCGGGCCTGGGATTGGGGGCTTTGGGTTTTGGGCCTTGGGGGGCTTCTGGGGGTTTTGGGGGTCTAGGGTTGAGGGGTTTAGCGGGTTTGGGGGTTTAGGGTTTTGGGTTTAGCGGGTTTGGGGGTTTAGGGGTTTAGGGGTTTAGGGGTTTGGGGGCTTAGGGGTTGAGGGGTTTAGTTTGTAGGTAGAGTACGGAGCACGGTCATAGCTTTGCGAAATGGGGTAGAGTAGAGGAGTTATAGTATAGCACAGTAGAAAACTGTTTAGTATGGCATGGTATGGTTTTGCCAAGTGGGGTAGGGTAGAGGATAGTACAGTCTAGCCAGCATAGCACTGTATAGCATGGTACACACAGGGTTACTGAAGCTTCAGTCGCCAAGGGGTTGAGGGGTTGGTTAGGGTTGAGGGATCAAGAGCCTGGGGTTCATTGCTCAAGGGCTTCCGATTGGTTTTAGGATCACGGTTTAGTGCTTAAAGGTCGAGGTTGCTGGGCTGCGGTCAAAGAGATTCGGGATTTATGGCTTCTGGTTTAATGGCTGAGAATTTTAGGATGTTTGAAGCTTGGAGGGCTTCGCATCTAACTGGCGAGCTAGAGCTCAAGGGCTCAGGCTCTGGGGCTGCGAGATGTGGAGTGTTCAGCGTGGTTCTTTGGGCGGGCTTTTGAAAACCCTGGCGCCCCCAAGGGCCGAAGTAGTCCGGATCCTAGACATCAGAATCCTTGTTTCAGGTGCACAAAACATTGGAACTTGCGTCTCTCCAGAGCCCAGCCACTGCGGCACCTGCTGGATGGTCACCGCGACCCGATTGCTGGACGGCTGGCTGGGCCGCATGGGAGCCGGTAGGGGGAGGCTGGGGCGCTAAGAAGCCCCAAAACGACTTCTCCTCCAGAGGTTAACAGCTGGGTCATTTGCGGGCTTGCTGGCGTCTCAGACGAAGGTTTCGAGACCTTCACTTCTGGTTCAGGTGGCGAATTTCCTCTTTTCCGGTTGGCTACGTTGCAGGCTCTTCTGGGGTTGCAGCTCGTGCAATATGAAGTTTGCAGAGGGTTGCCGTGGCTTGCTTGTGCCTCCAAAGTAAGCAACAGCTGCGGCGATAGGTCAGGCGTCACGTCTTGCAAACTCATTTTCGATGGCACTATGGTTCCTCCGCGATCAGATAGGGTACGACTATGCCTGGTCAACCCGTTCAAGATCGCCAGTGCTGCGCTGATTGATTGGACGAGTCAGTTTTTGCAACCGAAAGACACCACTTAGAGAGTGTCAGCCGTAGCTTGAATCCTGCTAGGGTTGCTCGAAATTGGAGGTTCCTTTATGGCACTCGGAAAAAGACTGGCTTGCCGCAATGAACAAACCCTGCCGCGGAACGAGCCCCGCATGATCAGACTGCTGCCCTCAACAAGCTTGTCCGTACTTAGCACTAAACTTGGCCATGCAAAAGAATGATTCGGCGATCAAGACAAACACCGCCGAATACCTCCTTCTGCCAGGGCAACTTCCTGCACAGAGCTGAGAGCAAAGAATCAAGGATGTGCCTCTGGCATCAGTTTTGCAGTGGTGGCTGCGGTTTGCCGCGGTTCGGTCATGATGCAAGGCGATAGTGAGGGCATAAGGAAAAGCACAACAGTCACAATCATCACTCTGCTGAGAATGGCGAAAACCAGGACTGTACTGATCTGGGGAGTTCCCGTCACCCTGATATTGCTGCACCAGCTTTACCGGCTACTTTTGCTTGATGTGATGAACATCTACGCCAATCAAGGGATCTAATAGCGGGCTCTCAACTTGAAAGTTCTTGTTTCTATCTGTATCTACATATCTATCTATATATATATATATCTAAATCATTATATGTCTATGTAGATCGTCTGTACGGGTGTGCGTGTGTGTGTGTGTTGTGTGTGTGTGTTGTGTGTGTGTGTGTGTGTGTTGAGTGTGTGTTGTGTGTGTGTTGTGTGTGTGTTGTGTGTGTTGTGTCTTGTGTGTGTGTGTTGTGTGTGTGTGTGTTGTGTGTGTGTGTGTGTTGTGTGAGTGTGTTGTGTGTGTGTCTCTGTGTGTCTGTGTGTCTGTGTGTGTGTGTGTATGTGTGTGTGTGTGTGTGTGTCTGTGTCTGTGTCTGTGTGTGTGTCTGTGTGTCTGTGTGTCTGTGTGTCTGTGTGTCTGTGTGTCTGTGTGTCTCTGTGTCTGTGTGTCTGTGTGTCTGTGTGTCTGTGTGTCTGTGTGTCTGTGTGTCTGTGTGTCTGTGTGTCTGTGTGTCTGTGTGTCTGTGTGTCTGTGTGTCTGTGTGTCTGTGTGTCTGTGTGTCTGTGTGTCTGTGTGTCTGTGTGTCTGTGTGTCTGTGCGTGTGTGTGTCTGCGTGCGTGTGTGTGTATGTATGTATGTATGTCTATGTACTTACATCTGTACATATACCTATACTTATATACATACACACATATATACATCGTACATACATCCATAAATGTCTGTATATATATATACATGTTTTCATTTAACTATTGCTTTATTCATAAATCTGCATGTGTGTGCCCAAGACACCACGACGACCACCACGAAGACCAGGTGACCACGAGGAGATTCCAAGGGTTTCGCTGACACGATCACATGCCCTCAGAAACGCAGAGTATTTTGCGGCCTTGCCAGAGCCACTGCTCACAGCATCGATCATCGAACGAAGCCGCCTGCGGGTACGTAGGCCGAGCAGTTATACTCGGAGAGCCATGGATGATTCACGACAACTCCAAGGAGAGAATGATGATGTTTTGTGAAAGGGATGCTCAGAATAATCGTTGCATGGAGTGGCTGCGAAGAGATGGCCATCGACACGGCGTCCATCAAATTTCGAAGGTCTTAATGAAGGACCCCCCTGTGTCGATAAGCACCGTCACGAACAGAAACACTGCTGATTGCCACAGTCCTGGCAATGGCAGCAATACTGTTCTCATAGTCGCGAAGCTTTGTGAGCAACTACATCTGCCGATGTTTCGCTCGCTTGAGCATGCAGTTTCCTGTATGAGCGCTCGCTGACCTCGAAATTTACGACGAAAATAAAGACTTGAAAGAACGAGCCCCGCACTCTTCGCTCAGCTCGACGCCGAGGGCATTGAGGAGAACCCGCACCTGGCACTTATATGCACTTATGTAGAGGCTGAAGCGTGGTCAAGAGAATTCGCTTTCATAGGCCCTGACAACAGCAGCATAGTCCTTGAAGTGCCCCCCACAGCTATCTACTTCTGCACAAGGGTCCCAAGTGCAAGCTGCCTGCTTTTCAGTCCAGTATCCGGACTCTGGCAGCGCAGTGCGGAAAGCACGGAGGATTTTCTCATGCTGACTCTGCCGCTGTGGCGGCCTGAGCCCAACACAAATGAGTTGTAGGTCCGGGCCATGGGTCGTCGAATCTGGGATAAGCACAAGATCCAAAAGGGCAAATCTGACCTGACAACAAGTAAGTATTAATTGCAAGGTTTGCGTGAGTAATCGGCAGAAATCATCGTATTTCGGGCTCCCGAATACATCAATGTACTATAGTACCCGGCAAAACCACCCCCAATGGTGGGGCGCCCGGCTCATCCCAAACACTTTCAGGCCGCCGAGACACATCCCCGCAGCGGTGGCCATGCTAAGAGGCGGCCGACCCAGCGGCGGTGTAATTTGCACCGCCGCACCCGGTGCCCGAGACGCCCCCTCCCGAGCCACTGTACAGCTAAAACATCAGTCCAGACAATCCGGCTCATGGTAAGCCTTTAAGCGAACTAATTCTTGAGGCCGCCCTGTGACAGGCTCCCAGCACATGCGGATTCATGAACTCCGGAACTGTCAAACCCCCGGAAGGGAACCACGTGTCGGCCCTACCCACATTGTCCTGACATTGTCACAAGCGGCTCTTCCACTAGGCCTCCGAGGGCCCTGACCATTCGTGAGAAACATCCAGCCTGTTTTATGTCGCGTTTTACCTTTCGGTGCCTGCTGTTTCCGTTGCATCAGCATCCTCCTCGGCAGGAGCTGTCTTCTGCCTGCCGCGGTGTGAACGTCCACATCTTTCAGATTCAGTGGCAAGAAAGAATCCACTCTGTCAATCTGTCAAGATTCTGAAAGCCTCTAAAGACTGTAGAGGGCCCTATCAGCCCCCGAGAATATGAAACCTCGCCATCATGGGCGCCCCCTCTGACTTGTGCCCTACTCCGCCTCTTTCTTGGATCTTCGACGATGGAGGCCCTTTCCAGGAGCTGGATCGCCTGACGAAGGAGACAATTAGTCCCTATATAAGTATGCCCCCCTTAGGCATCACCTGCCCCGTTCGGCTACCGAAGGCGTGGTTTAAATCAACAGTTGACAGCAAGAGCACTATCGTGCCGTGTCCTCGCTCGATCTACAACCTGTCAAACTCTCAATACATAGATATCGTCGGGGCCCCACTTCAGCAGCGCGTGTATAGCAGCCTTAATGGAATAGCCCAGGCGATGAAAGTTGCCAACGAAGACACTCCACTTGCCCTTATTGCTTGCACGCTCATTGAGTGTTTCTTGGATGCACTTAGCCATGGCGAACTCATCGAGTCGGTTGCATTTCGGAACGGTTTTCTTCAGGAGGTGTTCAAGCCTCTGACCGATACCACGGCTTTTCACGAAAATCAGTGGGTTGGTCTGGCTTCCTGCATCGACTTCCGAGGTCACCTTCAGCGCGGCCGACTGCAGCAAATGCAGTTCGCACTCTTCGCCATTCGCACAAGATGCCGGAACGTCTTCTGGAAGCTCCCCTTCCAAAACGTCCACCGCGCCCGCGGCGGCAAGCATGGCCGGAAAAGGCAGCAACATGGCGGAAACACGTGGCATATCTGCCCACCCAATCGGACCAAAGCTGGGCCAGTTTGCTGTTCCGGATTGAGCCGCAGTGGTGTTGAGTGTGTTCTCAACGGGGTGTTCTGTTCGGGTAGATAGAGCAAGGAAGGATAGGCCGGATAGGCTCAGTTTGATTTTTCAGTTAGTAAGTCTTGTAATATAGGGGCCGTAATAACTACAGATATAATAAGGAACCCCCAAATAGTATCGGTAATTACTTAGGCCCCTATACTTACTTGGGGCTCGGGCATCCTGCCACCCAGTTTCCTGGCCAGGCATGGCGCATGGACCCGCCTCGACGTGCACTGTCTGCGGGAAGGAATCCACTGCAACGGTCCGCACCGGCACGAAATCGTCAGCCTCCTCCTCCACTGTATTCAGCCAACATGGCGGCACGAAAAAGATTGATGATGGCAGAGGAAACAGAAGACGAAGAAGAAAGAGAAAAGGCAGAAGGAGCGGAAGAAACAAACTTAAAGCCCACCCCCACCAGCAGCACCACCGCCGACGACAATAACAACAACAGCAGCCACAGCCACAGCCCCAGCCACAGCCACAACCGCGACCACAGCCAACCACAACAATAGCACCAACAACAACGACGACGACGTCAATTCCAAGAACAACAACACCAAGAACACCAACGACAACAACGACGACGACGCCGACAACAACAAGACCTGCACCTGCTGCAAGGCGCTCGCCACACGTAAAGACAAGGCAGACACCTCGCAATCCTACACCCGGACCCTGCTGCGTTTCCAACAGATCTCCCTTCCCTCCTCCGTTGAGGAGCCGAGTTTCGCCACATCCTGCCCCAGGACTTGTCGCTGCAGTGGACTTGAAGATTGGCTCATGTGAGTTTTTCCGAGAACTGCATCGGTGGTTGTGAAGAGTTTGCTATGCTCGACTCTCGGAGGACGGCTTTGCTACGACCAGCCTCTGCCATGCTCTCCACATTGCAGCCTTGAGTGAGTCGCCAGGGCATTGGAGGCTCTGAAGTCATGGAAGTACTGCACTGCTGATATGGAGTCTGGAAGAGGTTGCAGCCATTCCAATCAAAAACCAAAGAAGGTGGCTTTCAGGGCCGCTGAGACCCTTACTGATGTAGACAATTCGAAGAACCTGAGTGCGCCTTGGCAGCGGAGGGCTCAAGTCTGGAGCTCAGACAACTATCAAGGGCCAAGCAAATCGAGCACTAGAGCACACCATATGTAGACTCAGTGTGGGCCGCGGAGGTGCTTCCTGAGACCCCCAACCCACGCAAGATGTCCACCAGGCGCGGATGCAAGCCTGCCAGTTGATCACATCCCTAACACCACGCTTTTCCCGACTAATGCGACGGACCGATCCCCCTATAGGCAGTCCATCCAGCAGACTCAGAAAGCCAAGAAAATCATGGCATTGGGGGGAGAAAACTTCGAAATAGTCGAAGGTTTTGCCCGCATAGCCATTCATATATCAAGGTGTGGCAAACGATTGAAGTATACAACATAACAGCGACGACCACAAAGTCTTAGGGCAATTCAGGCCCGCACGGTCCACGCCGGATGTGCAAAATACTCCAGGAGATCGATATGATGCGCTGCAATAGCAAATACAAAAGGGTCAAGTGAGAGAACGGGACGAGAGCATGTCGAAACCATCGAAGCTTCTTAATGGGGCCACAAGAGCCTTCGTTGTCACCTCGAGCACAATGACCGGCATGCTGCACGACAGTCACGGACGGGGTGGCCGAGGCGGGGCGACCCTGAACTGCTCCACTAAGCAAGGGCAACCAGGTCGCTCTCTCTCTCTCTCTCTCTACACAGTGGAAAGCAAGAAGCTTTGTGAATTGTTTCATGCTCGGTCGACGTCCGCTGTGCCTGAAAGGAAGCTTCTCGGAGCGAGGGTCCCCTTTGCAAGAGAGCTCTTCGTAGTGTCCCACATGAACTGCTCGCGATGTCCTATAGCGGGCACAGAAAGTCCAGCAAGACCTCACTGCACTGATAGGATGAAGCCAAACCCTGCAAGCTGTGAATGCCTACGAACTCATACAGTCACACATGTGTCTCTGTCATGCATGCACAACAGCTTTCCCACAGGGCTCCACCCAGTAACATGTATCCAACTCCGGGCCGATAAATGTGGCACATTGGGATAGCTTCGATTTGCGCGAAAGGGGACCCTTCTCTCAGAAGCCTTTGGCTCCAGCAGATGGAACCGGCGAAACGAGGCGAGGCCTCTGGCATATAGCAAGGCCTGCGGCAATGCCCTGCGAATGTCTCTGGTCTCTAGCTTCTTCGTATTTCGTCCGCCCATAACTTGACAGCTTACCTTCGAGAAACTCTGGCCTCTTGGCTGACTGCACGTGGCCTGAAAAGAAGCCTGCGAGCCAGTTCCACCATCCCTAAGAAAAAGCCCGCGTGGTCTGGGCACTGACAGCTCGCCCGACTTACATGTCTCTAGCCTGAATCAAAAGACAAGCTCACATCATATCCCCTTTCAAAGACGAGCCCCCTTTACCTAAGCACACAGGATCACGGGCGCCATAAGCCCTGCGAAGTCCCACCCACGTCTGATGCTGCGAAGAAGATCTTTTTGAGTTTGGAACAGCCGCATATCGCTCTTTTCTCGGAACTCAGCAAGGCTGAGGTTGCTTCGGGGTAGGGCATCGCAGAGATCGGCAAGCGCATGCCATGGCACCATCGCTGCAGCACAGCCAGGTAGACGCGCCCTGCCACAGCCCTACAAGGAAACTCACACGAAGCTCGATTCCAGGCAAGGGCTCTGCAGAAAGTCGGGGGCGGGCGTTCCTGCAGAGACCCGACCAGATCACATTAGCCACAGACAGAGGAGGCTTGCATTGCAAGGGAGCCATTCGCAAAGCGCGGGCTCAATTCGCGAAACAATCAGGCTTGTCAGGGGCAAACTGTTGTCTGCCAGCTTGGATTTTCAATACAATTTTCGAAGTGCTGGAACTCGTCGTGTCGAAGCCTGACGAAACGGCCTGACAAATCATGATTCTGCCGGAAACTCCCACTGTCCTGGGCTGCGGGGGTTGCAAGCTTTGGTTTCCAGACGAGGCGAAGCTTCTGCATTGGGATTAGGTTCGAAAATGAAGTGTCTAAGTCCAAAAAAACCTCCAACCTCACGGCTCATTATCATGATCATCATAGTCATCATGCCCATCGTGACCCGCCTGCTCACCCTCATTCAACCGTCATCATCGAAGCACCATATCAAAGCGACAAAACCAACATCATCACCAGCTTTGCGGTTTCCTCTCACAGAGTTCTTTCCAGCCGCGCCTCCTGTCTTACCACTGACACGCCTTTGCTATCATTATTGCTCGTATCAGGATGGGACTGGACAAGGCAGTTCAGCCAGGTCACCACCAGGCACCTGCAGAGCTCAAAAGGGCTTGAGAGAGGTTTGTTGGCTTTTGCTTGGATCCAAAATCCCCGACGGTCCGAAAGGATCCCTGGCTTGTACCCTCACTCTCGGCCACAGGTTTCTGTACTTCTGGCAAAGTTTGCAGCCCAGGCAATCATGTAATCCTGCCTGGCTCGGGCTGATCATGAAACCCAGCTGGGCGAGCTGCCCCGCAAAATGCATCTGCCAAACCTGAAACCTGCAGCGGGAGATGTGGTTCGTTGTATGCCTTGGCGGTTTTGAACTTACCCTTCGGGGCTTGGGGGGTTAGGGGTTGGCACTTCAACAATTTCATTTCTGTTCAAAGGCAGAAGAATGCAGCATGCAGGAGTTCCAGCACTGTCGGGTCTCACAGTAGGTCGGGTCCCACAGTAGGACCAGCTCATGCACGGCGCGAGCAGTGCGTGTACATGCTGTGCTTACGGTCATCAAGTCTTGGGGAGGTTTTGGCTGCGGGGCGCAATCTCATCTGCGCACGGGGGGTAAGGAAATTTAGGTGTCCAACGATGAAAGGGTGAACCCCAAGCCACAGCCCGATCCCATGCCTTAACCCGAAACCCAACTTTACCCAGTCTGCCCCGACATGCCCTGGTGTAAGCCTCCTTTTTTGCAGGGATTCGACGTCATCAATCGCCCTCAACATAATTGTCCAAAACCCACTCGGAAGAGTGCAGCCGGCACCTTGCGCCCCGAAGTCCTTTCAGGCTTAAATCTGTCAAGGGGCGGGGTCGGCTGGATGGCAGCTGCGGGCCTCAGCAGAGCCAGGGCAAATGTCCATGCACAGCTAGGCGCCGGCTCGAGCCTGGTATCCACCCAGTGCATGAGTCGTAAGCTACCCTACCGAATTGTTCTAATATGAATGATTCCTCTTAGCAATAGTATTACTATGATTTTTCATATTGATTTTTCATTCATACTATTACTATAACTAATAGTAGTAGTAGTCTTACCATTATTAATAACAGAAAGATTCTTCAAATCCATCCCAAGCAAGTCAAGCACATCATGGAAACCAGCCGAAGGACTCGGCTGCCGCCGGCACCGGGCACTGCCACGTCTGCGACACCAAGGACCAGTCGGGCTCGAAATAGCCCGGGAAGTCGAAGACGCCATCCTCTAATGTCTAATACAACATAAAATGATCTAACATAATGTAATAATACTTCAATATATGATAATATTATTCTAACCTATACTCTATAATCTACTATATCTCCGTCTTGCATGGTCGGATACGACCTCTTCGTGTTAGAGGGGTGCGTCGGGAGATACCGATTTGTGTGCGTGCAAGTGTGAGAGATGACCTTAGAGGACGCTCGGAAGTCTGGAAGTCTGAACGTTGTCAATAAAGCTTGGGATTCGGCTCGAAATTCCAATCACTCCAAAATTCGGATAGCATTGCCCCGATAGGCTTACCTGCACGATCGTTGACCCATGAACATTGCGGCACTCTTCCACTCGACGCCCAAACAAGCCTCCTGAATAAGTGTGGCTTGCCAAGAGCTCGCGGAACAGTCCACCCAGCCTGCTGGCGCATGATGGTGTGGGCAGTTCATTTTTCCATCAACGGACCACATGCGTGGATGCATTCGAGCTCCTATTCCTCGATTCATGACTGTGAAGTAGTGTTGAAATTTTCAACATGACATCATTCCTCACCCTCTCGCAACTCGGACAGAGCATAGCTTCATGTTCGGGACCAGGAGGGTATCAAACCGATTCCAGGGCCAGCCGCTCCACCTTCGGGAGTCAGCTCCGAGGGGCACTCCAACGAGCCGGAGTACCTGAGCTAGGCGAGGCATCCAGAAAAAGGCGCAAGTTTCTGTGTGCCTCCGAATGTGTCGAAGCCAAGAGCAGCCTACTCATCGGCGTTTTGGAGACCATGCAAAAACGCCAGAACGTGACGACGATTCGCTTGGTACAGGTAGGACTCAGTAGTGGCAGAAATCTGGCAGTGCTGCACTATTATAGCAGCAGTAGCTGCAGCAAAAGGGATAGCAGGAGCAACCAGAGTCACAGCAGAAGTAGCAGTAGGAGGAGGCGGAGAAGTAGAAGTTGAAGTAGGGCTCGGAATCGGAGTAGACGAAGCAGAAGCCGGAGTGGAATTCGGAGTCGGAGTGGGAGAGGAGTAGGAGAAGGCGTGGTGGTCGTCGTCGTTATCGTAGTTTGTGGTGTTGTCGTCGTCGTCGCTGTGGTGGTGGCAGTGGCTGCAGTAGCGGTACAGTGGTAGTTCTACTTGCACTGTGTCGCACAAGCAGCAGTCAGAATAGTCGTAGAGATGAGAAGCAGGAGTCGAGGCTGCGGAAGCCGCTGTATGCCGCTGTAGTCATCGCAGGAGAAGCCAGGAGACGGGTCTGCGAGGAGCTGCTGAGCTGCCGTCTGCAGGCCTACTGGCCTCAGGGGGCAGAAGCGTCGATTTCAGGGCAGGGGATCTTAAAGCTTTGGGGGATCAGAACTTCGCGCCTGGGTTAAGGCCGGGGGGTGCCCAGCTCCAACCCCAGACTGCACAGAAGCAGCTAAGGCTAGGGATTCCGACAGAAAGCACACGATGCTCCGCCAAAAAAGCCTTTGAAAGAACCACCCTGAAACCAAGCTGCATGTAGCTGTTCGAGCTCTGGTCCGGGACAACGCCCAGCAGAGAGTTCAGTGCCTGGGCAGGCAGGGATGCAATCGGCATGAACTGTCTTTATCCTCTTGGCGAGGTTGGAAAGTCAAAGGCCCCGGGTGCTGTAGCCCCACACCGTCGGAGCTTCTTTGATAAAGACTGCTCTCTGATCAGGAAGCCTGCCCAACCGAAACACTACTACATCAAAGCGCTCACCGGCATGCCCTGCATCACGTGTCTCTTGCTGTGGCAACAGTCACAAACCTACCCTACAGCTTATCTTGGCACCTTCCCTCAACCCACTGAACATCGAAACCCTAGGAGAAATGGGAAGCGAAAGTAATTGTGGACACATCCGCACCTTGCGGGCGGTGCAATCCACTTCCTGAAAGCAAGAAGCTGTGCATCGATGCACCGGGTGACAAGCCACGAAACTGCTTCAACATCTCATACTTCAGTGCTGGGCTGGAAGTGCAGCTGCAAGCTGTTCTGTTAGGCTTTCGGGCCATGTGCAGAGAAAGAGCGAAGTCTGCAGCATCCCTCCACTGAACAAACCCGAGCGCATCCTGGCTCATCCCTGGCATCAGATCAATCGAACCCAGGCCCTGGACACGGTTGCCAAATCCCTGCATCGCCTCTTCGTCGTCTGTAGCTGGGAACACTTCCAGCGGGGTCTCTTGCTCCCCCTCCTGGGCAGCGCGCAATTCAATCAGATTTCGGCATCAAGCCAAGATCCTCCAGCCCCGCAAAAAACGACTCCAGCCCCACCTCGTGGGGCAGCTCCGTGGTTGCCGCATCGTCGTCCACAACGGTGCCGCCTCCTGGCACTTGGATGGGGAGGCAATGCCCTTGGTACACATCTGCTCGGTTGACCCTGAAGAGCACACGAAAGCATTCATTGTCCAGACCTCAAGCTGGCAGGCACAACCCACTTCGCATGCAAACGAACCAGCAGTGCAAGAATCAGCAAAGCTCGCCAGAAAACACAAGAGTCCTTGGTCACGGTACTGCTCATGCCCTTCCGCATCTCGACGAGAGCCTCTTGCTTGCTGCCAAAATCTGCCCAAGCCCCCACTGCTACGGCATGGCAAAATCGGAACTACTGAAAGGCCGCTGAGCACAAACATACCCCCAACGCTGCCAGGCGCCATGCTCTGAAGTTCTGGGCAAAGGCAGCTCTTGACTGCAAAACCCGACGACAGAGGTGGATTGAAAATCTGGCTTGACAAGCCAAGCCACACTCCTCTTCCAGCTCATCCTTTGTGTTTGTGCACGTGTGTTTTCAGGTACATGGCCGATGACGAGATGACGAGCAATGCCTGGAAATGACGACAGAAGTTTGTAGAACGGATTCAACCTCAACCCACTGGCCCCATGGCAACTAAGCTCTGGCTCAAGCCACAGCCGGCACCACTGATCAGGACAAGCTTCCGAAAATCCTAATCACGACATGAACGTAAATAGCAGCACCACCACCGTCACCTAAATGATAGCCACGCTTCTCCTGTCCTTGCGACTGTTGAGACTAAAGGTTTCCTCGGCTTCAAAACATTGCCCAGGATCCACTTCCTGTGTGGTCAGCTGCATGAAGCGGGCCTGCCACAGGGTTTGCTTCTGGGCGTGACTGTAGCCAACCCCGGTCTCGCAATATATACTAGCCGTTACTAGCCGCTAGAGACTGGACTCTTGCAACAAGGAAGGCTTTGTACTCGTCCAACAGTGAAGGCCCCCTCATTGCTACTCAGTGGCATAAGGCTTTCCTAACAACCACAACAACAAAAACGAAAACGACAACAATATTCCAAACGCTGAAACAGCAGAACCTGGGAGCATAAGTCGCAGCCGTCTTCGTCAACAGACTGGAGTCACGGAATTTCAAAACCTTTCAGTATGGCTCACACAAACAGCAGCAGTGATTGTAACCAACATACCAAAACAACACCGCACCTTGACCTCGGCCAGCTCAGAAGCCCTCTTGGCCTCCTTGGCTTCCTCCTCGGCCTCCGGCGAAGCGGTGCGGATGAAGGGCGCGGAGGCTTCTGTGAGGGTTCATGTTAGGGTACCGGCTGAGGGCTATGAGCAGGGTTCTGATAGGGCAAGGTGCTTGATGCAAGAGTGCACGATGCTTCAGAAGGGATCTTGGCAACGTGCTTTTTGTTTAGATGTCTCGGAAATCAAGAGCATGGGACAAATGCACGAAAACTGGGGGCTTCATGCCGCTTTCAGTGGCACAAATTCGCGCTAGAATTGAGGTGCCAATATGCATCTCTTCACAAATCGTTCCAATATGGACAGAGCGGCGGTTGGTTTGGCACCGTATACCCTTTCAGAAAGCGAAAGCTCCGGATGAGGTGCGATAAGCACCTCTGTAGATCTCATACAGTACTTGGTCTATTCGAAAAATGTCTGAGACATCCCAGAGGCTATCCGAACCCATGACACTGATGCCTTCTGCGCATCGGCAACCTTCGTTTCGAGCAGCGTGAGCCTTGAATCGAGAGGAAGTGCCAAGGCTGGCAAGCAAATGATTACAGCTCGGAAGCAACAGCAGCAACGGGCTCCGATTGGCGTGGCTTGCCGCCAAGGCAGGGCTCTGCACGCTGAGAATCGATTGGGCATGCTTCCGCAGGTTTGCTGCCCAAAGCGCGTCCTGGCGAGTAGTTCTGCAACCAGGCTTTGGGCCTAGAGGGCATGACAAGCTTCACGGCTTGCTGAATAGCAGCGCTTGAAGGTCGACAAAGGCTCCGGTAGGACAGGCTCGGCCCACTCTACGTCACAGGCAAGGAAGCACAAGGCTTCACTTGCGTATATTCTTTCATAGACGTCTGCACTCGAGAGATCGGTAGGCGAACTACATCCAGGCAGCCTTTCAAAGGCTTGACCAAAGATCCGGTGTCCTGCATGTCTGTGTAAGTGCAGTCTGCAAAGCTCTTGCAGACAAAGCGGACCGACTGGCCTGCAGCACTGTCACGCTCTCACAGTGATCGAGCAGGAAGTTTCTAGGTCTTGCCATTGCAACACTGGGCCGTAGCGGCTGCAGTGTTGCAGCCTCGTCGTCGGTATTTCCTACAGGGTTGAGGAGTCCTGACCCCCTGCTGCAAATTACAGGGGGAGAGTGCGGCAGACACAGAGCTTGCAAGCTAGTTTGCCGCCGCCCCTGGTTTCCAGAGCATGGGTATGATGAACAAAACTAAGGCATGTAACAGGCAAGCACGCAAGAACGCAGTCAAGGAACCTTTGCTTGTCGTTGAGTACCGGCGTTTGCACCACTGCCTTGGCGGCGACCACTGCTTTGTGGCATAACTGAGCCAAATAAACACTTCGCCATCACCCGTCCGCAGTGCAATTGCACAGAACCCGGAACTTGTTCAGTCCAAGGGCGTTTCCATAGCTGCTGGAGGGTGGCACTCCGCGATGACACGTACCTTGCCGAAGCTATTGGTCAGTCGTGGCACAACCCCATCTCGGTTGACACCTCATCAAGAAGGAAGATGACCAGCAGGAGGAGGAGGAGGATAGTGATGAGACTGCTAGTTACAATTAAGGATCGTTGGTGGATACCATAGTGGAGGCGATGATGATGATGATGATGATGATGATGATGGTGATGGTGGTGGTGGTGCTGCTGCTGCTGCGGTTGGTGATGATGACAAGGCTGCTCACGTAGACGACGATGATGACAGTGACGACGATGGCAACTGCAGCGATGGTGGCCGCGGTAACGACAATGCAATATGGCGGAGAAGATGGAAGATGGAAGTGATGACTTTTTTCGCCGTGCATAGCCTCGTAACAAGGCAGTGGTGTTGACGATTGATTTTGATAACGGTGATGCGGAAGAGGAGGGAGGAGGAGGAGGAGGGGATTTTGCCAATGACGGCGACGACGACGACGACAGCGCCGGGACGATGATGGCCACCGGAACTACGGCGACGACGCCAAAAAATCACGACCACGAAAGAGTCTTTCTTCCGCAGTGTACTGCATTTCGAGTCAGAGACTTCGGGCTGCAAGGGCCACGAGAAACCTCAAACAGCGCATCTGCTATCCTGAAGGCACTCGATCTAAACTCCTAACCTTACCAGAAGCCCCAAGAGAGTTACTGCTGCTGCCCCGGTGCTGGGCGACCTGACAGCCGCTGATACGCCTGACGGGCATTCTTGTTATTTTGGCGAGGTGCTTCCAACGCTTTCTGCCGTTCTTGTGATGATGTCTTCGAAAGCTCGCGCCTCGCGCTTCCAATTTTGAGTGGGCTACAAGTTAGGCATGCAATGGCATTCACTGTGAGACTGGCGACACGGTTGACCATCATCGTCATCTCCGCCATACGAACACATGCTGATTGCAAAGCTGCTCATGGCTTAAGTTCAGAAAAGCGACGAAAGTAAAGCCGAAGAAAGTGCAAAGAAGGTCAGTATGACAAGATTGGGCGTGCAGCAGCAAAAACTCGAAACGAGGAAATGGTACTCCCTCAACAGCCGAAAAGCCTTCTCTGTCTGAAGCTTCTCCCATGCAACATGATGATCAGCGCACACCAGCCATCCGCCCACATGGCACCTTGAGGACCCAGAGGCGTCGGTTGCCTGTGACGGCATAAAGGAGGTCCTCGTACCTCGGCCAAGGGGAAGCTCACTGCAAAGATCGCACGAAGCCCACAGAAAGAACATCTCGACCCTTCTGAAGCTCAGGTCCTTGCAGCACGACACGGAACGTGGGAAGGATGTCTGGCTTGATGCTGCCGTCGAGCATCTGCCTGCCAGAAACAGCTTTTTCAAAATCCACGTCTTGCAGGTATTTCGTCGAAGACCTCCCACGCCTCAAACAAAAATTGTTAGTTAAAGCCACCCAAGCAACCTTCAAAGATAGCAAGCAAGCCGCTGGAGCGTGTCGAAGAGCAGGGTTCCATCCCGGAATCCTAAGCATCGTCAAAGCTCAAGGAAGCATCATGCATTAGCCGCCTTCTGCGTCAGACGCGACAGACCAGATGCACACGAGGCTCGGATGCCAACCGTCTCTTGGCTCCAGCGGATATCCGCGATAGGTATGGGTCGCCTGAGACACCAAAAAGGCTGCACACCTCTGCGCGCAAGCCCGCACACTGACGAGGATATGTGAATCCACGCGGCCTTTCGTACTTCCACTTGTGTGGCTCCGCGACCTCAAGATGCATCTGGACTAGAAAAAACTGCTAAATCGCTGATGCTGCTCATAGGTCGGGAAGAGGCTGCACCTTCACCCAATGGTTAGCAGCCACCCCCGGGAGCTGGCAACGCCAGACCGAATCAAAACCCAAGGTCACAGACCCTCCTACATGTCCACACTTTTGTCATCCCATGCCGCCAAACTTCGACAGCTGCACAGTTCCAGGTCATAAAAAAACAGCATATCGTAGCCCCAGCAGCAATGTCGTCATCATCGCTTTCCTCGTCCCAATATGTTGAGTCGGTGGCATCCTGCGACCGGCTAGTCCGCCGGGCATCTACACGAAATCTCAATCTCGAACGAATGAAGCAGCCGCCAAACCGATACTGCAAACACCGCCCAACCATCATCAACCATCGACATATTCATACTAAGTTCAATATGTAGTAGAATGTGGTAGTACGCAAAAGTATGTAGTAGCACATTGGGAGCATGTAGAAGCATGAGTGGTGGTGGTGGTGGTGGTGGCGGCGGCGCGGGTGGTGGTGGTGGTGGTGCTGGTGGTGGTGGTGGTGGTGGGTGGTGGTGGTTGCTGTAAGAGGGTAGGAGTAGGAGGATTAGGAGAAGCAGGAGCACTAGTAGGAGGAGTAGGAGTAGGAGTAGGAGTAGGAGTAGGAGGAGTAGGACGAGTAGAAGGAGTAGGAAGAGGAGGAAGAGCAGAAGTGGGAGGAGTAGGAGTAGGAGGAGTAGGAAGAGTAGGAGTAGGACGAGTAGGAGTAGGAGCAGGAGGGGCAGGAGGGGCAGGAGGAGCAGGAGGAGCACGAGGAGCAGAGTAGGAGGAGTGAGAGTAATAGGAGTGGTAGGAGTAAAAGGAGCACTAGCGCGGCAAGAGCAGAAGAGTTGGAGGAACAGTAGCGGTAGCAATGATCATCAACATAGCCGTCGTCAAATCAACTGCAAGACTAAGAGTAGGAGTGCAGGAGGTGGTAGAGACTGCTACTGTTGCTGCTACTGCTTTTCGACGACGGCAAGTACCACGGTTACCTCTAACTATAGCTCGATCCATCCAGAGTCCTCGATGGCAAGCGGCTCCTTTCGGCAGCGAAAAGGCACCGCTGTTTAGGAACAGCGGCATCTCTGCCACTTCGTTTGTAAAGACTTTCAGTATTCTGTCGACAAGATGCTTCCGGGCAAGGCATCTGCACACCAGACAGGCAAAGCCCTTAAGTTTGATCTATCTCAACACGGAAACTCTCCCGTAGTTTCATCTGCCCCATCGCTGAGAATCTACCCGCCTGGGCATACGCACCCTTGCCGCTGGCCACCGTTTGCCTGGTGGTCAAAGGGGCTCTCAACCATGAACCTGAACCCTAAAACGCACTAAACCCCAAGCCTGAAGCCTTGCCAATCATCTCAGAGTGCAAATGCACTTGACATGCCTCGCAAATTTGCAGAAGTCCACAATCCTTGTCAACAGAAGCAATACATCTCAGCCTCCCTTTGTCCCACAAAACAACTCGAATCGAACAGTGGCCATAAAGTAGCAAGCACTCCCAACCAGTAGCCGAAGAAGCGGGACCAGCTGCGGCAAGGGTAACCTATACCGACATATACAGCACACGATGGCACAACGATGCATCACAAACCAAGCACAGGAGCAATCACGCGGCAGACTTTGGAAAAGCACACAGTAACAAGAGACTAGCTGAAGCTGCGTGCCTGGTGCCACGATCGCCCTTCGTCCCCTTTCCCTGCTCCCTCAAGGCGGCGACCTTTGCACCTCAAGCCGGTGATGTCTCAAAGGTAATGTCCAGCGGCTTAGGGCTTAGAAGGTTAGAGGTTCAGGGATGCAGAGGCCTTAAGATCTACATAGCACTCCGGCACTCACTCTCAGAGGGTTTGAGGTGCTCTTGCTTCCCCCTGCTTGGCTGGGCATAAAGGTCGTCTTTGTGCACGGCCCTTTTCCTCCGGCAGAATCCAAGACGAAAGCGGGTTCCCATTGGGCGTGATTCGACACAGCACCCCTGTTCAAACCACAGGATGCAAGGTGCCGGGCATAAGGTTTTGCTTTTTTGAACGTCCCTTCTCCGTCTCGCGAGATCCGGGAAGCGGTTTTGGAATCTAGAGAGATGATTAGGTAGCAGGGTCCTTAGGCTTCGGTTTCCGTGCATCGGGCCTGTGCGTGGCTTCACTATGTCTTCTCAGCTTCGTCTACGGCATCCCTCTCTGCAACGTGAGCTCACATGCTCGGAGCCCAAGCCTAGGGCCTAGGAGCCCAAACTCCAAATCCGACACTGTAAACCTGGAAGCTCCGCAGACTTAAAGCCGTTTGAGGAAGTCGAGCGGCGCCGCTCCTGCTTCGTCAACTCGACTGTTTTGCGAGTCCACTTGAAGCCTGGGCGACACTTTGAAAATCATGGCCGTTGGAGTGTGGGGCATGTCAAGGGCTTGAAGTATCGTGTGTGCAAGCGAAACAGGGAGCAGGTCTCTCTCGTCACAGCCACCTCTACAGGCTGACGACATCCTTGCAGCCATCACCGGTCTTAACACTGCAAAGGCGAAGGTGGCACGAATTCGAAAGGCTTCAAGGGTAGTGGCTCTCGTGCAGCCCAGAGGCTCTTGGACCAGCCAGTCTTTCGTGGCTGCCAAATGATTTCCTGCAGGGTGCGTGTCTCCGATCTTATCAGTCAGGGACTGAGGGAAGGGAGAGTTGAGTGGTGCCTCGCTCGCTTGAGTCTCCCTTTATCTCCCCCGTCTCTTACTCTTTGCCGCAGTACCCCAGCCTCCCCGAGGCAAACAAAAGACAAGTGCTTCAGAACCCTCCGACATGGACAAGTGAGTCGCGAGAGTTAGAGTTAGAGAGTGCACCCCGCTCGTATGACGACATACCCCCTTAACCATGAGCCCAGAACTCCGTCTGTCCCTCCCTCTCGCTCATTCCCTCCTGCTCCTTGCTGATGCACTGAAACATAAACGATGGGGCAAGCCAAACACCCGTCCTCCGGCGCTGCACGCGCGCCTTGGCAAGAACGAGGCTCTAAAGTGAGCCCACCCCTTCGAGAAGCACAGACTTTCCGAACCCCCAAACCTGCACAGAGCATCTAGAACACGATGCGGGCCAGACCACTCTAATCATCCAACATTATCTTGCGACCCTAAGCTGCAGCCCGGTGGAAGAGGCTTGCTGGGCTCACGGCGGTCGAGCGTGAAGCCACCGCCCCAACAGATCTGCGAGGCTGAGGACTGGCTTGGGCTTTCCGTCGAAGCTGGGGCTCAGGATACCAGGCGCAGTGGACTCACTGACGAGTTCGACTTTTCGGTCGCATCTTTGGCCGTCGGTGCCTCGCCCGTGTTGCCGCAAGATGCTTTTAGCTCGTGTCTGTGGCAGTCCCAACCCAAGCAAGCCTTGCTACTGCCTCGGCACCACCAAAGAACATCTGATTTTACCGCTATACTGCGCTGATGAAGAAAAAGAGCCCACAGAGGCTCAACCTTGGCAGTTGCTGCGGCTCCTGACTTACAGGGACTCGGCACTTCCTTGTCCGTCTTGCCGGCCATCCAAGATGAGGATCGCTCCGCGGCTCCAGGTCTCTAACGAGTGGCCTGAACGGGTTTGGGGGCAGCTACCAGTCTCAGGGTCGGGGTTACGGCCACTTGGCTTCAATCTGGAGCCCAACCTCCCAGAGAACTGGAGCCCCAACACCCTGAACACTTTCCCCGAAAGCCGAGGAGCCGTACTCTGTGCTTATCAGGCTTCAGCCTTTTGCAGAGAGACCTGCTTACCATGGGCAGTTTCAAGGTAGTAAGAAGCCTTGCATCAAATCGCGCCTCAACCCGGAAGCTCGGGTTCACTTCGCCAGACGTGTTGTAAGGTGCCTTGCTGCTATGGTTTCGGAGATTTCGCCGTGGCTTCGGGCTTGGGTTGTTCGTTCTTTGTCTATCGTCGTGGATCACTTCGGGTTGAAGCTCGGAGGTTCGGATTCTCAGAACTCGATGCTTCTCGTGCTACGTTTGACTCCGGGGTTCTGGATTCAGATAAAGACTTCGGGTCAGCAGCATGAACACGGTGGCTTTCAATGTTCACTCTGCCCCTGACAACAAGACTCACGCAGACGGCCAAAACCAGACTGTCCAGTCTGCGGTTGAGGGGCGACCCAGCCTTCAATCGGTGGATGATCACTGTCGCCGGCACAGAAAGCCCAAGTCTGCGTGCAGGACCCATGCCCCGTTGGCTTGATTCAGCCAAAAGCCACTATGCCACTAGTGGAAAAAGCACCACCATCCAAAGCAAAACGAGAAACATGAGAAACAAATGTTCCAAAGTATCAGACGCGAATGACATAAAGACGTTTGCTGCCACTATCCTACGGATGCGCAGATGGATTTACAAGGGAGTGTCAAAGCAGCCATTCTGTTGCCTCGCACTCCTCGTCGACACTCGGACAGAAATACCTCAGCTTACGAACACGAGCCTTGAACGGTGTGAATCCTGAGCCCTATAAGCCCTAGAAATCGACTCCCTGCACAGCCCTAGGCCGCGCACCACCCTGATTGTCCCGGATCGTCGGCACACTCCCAGAAGAAGAGCACCATCTGCCGTTCGCCAGCCTGCTGAGCTGTGGGCAAGGACAGAAGCTGGAAAGGCAAATCCTGAAGTCAAGCGAGAAGTAGGGAATCCCGGAACAAGATTGGCGCGAAGTAGCCCGGGCTTGGACTGTCATGGCAAAGGTTCTCGGAGCCTTACGACAACCTAACCATCTACAGTGTCAGGCTCCGTCATACGAGTCCGAAGTCAACAGATATTCGCCTCGGCCCCGGCCGAAGCGGTCCTCCCGAAACGGGGCCCGCTGACCCTGTGAACCCATGAATTTGCCTTCAGGTCCTGCCGTGAAATCTCGCCTCCTCAATTGGATTCTGGCTCTCTGTAGGCGCCCCCCTCCCCCCCACGTCCGCCACTGAAAGCTACTCCAGGTTCTAGGGTGAGGGCTTTGAGTCTAGGCCAAAGATACTGAAAGTCTTGCACAAAAGCAATCCCCTGTAGCCTGCAAGATCTCGGCTCAAGAATTCTCTTCAGCAAGGCAACTCTTCACGGGGTAGCGATGCAGGCTCCGGATGCTTACCTTAGACCCGCCTTAGACAAACACCTCCAACCAATTCGGCACATACGTGTGCAGCCAGGCCGAGGCNTCTTCAGCAAGGCAACTCTTCACGGGGTAGCGATGCAGGCTCCGGATGCTTACCTTAGACCCGCCTTAGACAAACACCTCCAACCAATTCGGCACATACGTGTGCAGCCAGGCCGAGGCGGGCGATGCGAAGCGTTTATGTTTAAATTATACTGCTAGCTATGTACACGATCATCAGCACACGCATGGTTTTAGAGTTCGGATATGCGTACGTACAAATAATATGGAATATATAGGTATATACATGCTTAGTATCTATGTCATCATTATAGTTACAAATATATACATTGGTACACATAAGAATGACTTGCTTGTTGCTACTACTCCTTGTTCACAAATCGCGTGCACTCCCCCTTCAGGGACATCTGGCCTGCGTTTCACGCTTGTACACGGGGCGTTGGCAGCTCTGCTCTTCCAAGCGAAAATACCTCCCGTGGCTGGGGAGGGCGGCTCATTCTCTCACACGCGAATCGGCGTGACGGAACTCATGATTCGGACTTTATTGATGTGAAACTGCTCTCCACATTGGCATTCGCGAACCTTCGCCTGAAAGGTCCGTCATGAAAGAGTTTCAACAGTAGTGACAACCCCTGCATGCTCAGGATTCTGCTGTGCCTGATGTTTGTCTGATGACACAGGCATGCGATCAAATTGGGCCTGTTAAATTGACCATGCACCTCCGAGAAGAACGAGAGCCAATTGAAGGGTTTCAGCACTCACAGCTCGGCACAGCTAGGACAACTTGAAGGATTTGCGGCTTCGGACTCGGGTATGCACGGATCTTGAGCGATGATGGCTGCTGCGTGGAGCTCTCGGTGGGTTTGTGTCGATGCTTGCTTCGCATCGCCTTGCTATGCCTGAGGGAGAAACCTTGATGAGTTCAAACTGTACAGCGTGCAGGTGGCAGGAAGGTAGGAACAGCATCAAAACTCGCAGGTCACAAGCGTTGACTTGGGGAGATATGTCCGACCTCCTGCCAGCAGCCCTTATCACCACAGGGCCCTGCAAAAACCCAGAAGACACACAGGCACAACAACCAAGCAACTCCCATCAGTCAGGACACTTGCCGTGGAGGCCATTTGCGAAGTACTCGTGCTCACAGCCTGGCCATACAGAGTCTGCAGAGCGCAGGCTCGGAATTCCAACGACTGCGCCATAGGGAGTTTGTTACAAACTAGCACTACTAAATAGGGATTGTTCAGACCCCAAGATTACGGCCCTTCCCATCGAGCGAGTGCCGCAGCCGGCAGGCACCCATGCAGCATTATATGCTCGGGTACTAGCAGGGCATAGCCTTTCCCACAATTAAACCGACTAGGTCTAGGGTCTTCACGCACGGGAGACTTTCTGCAAAGCTTCAGGCCGAAGGTGTTGAATTAGGATCCCACTGGGCCTGACACTCGAAGCATCAAAGGCTCATTCCTCGGAAGCAATGCGCACATGTCAGCACAAGTAACTGACACCTTGCCCTTCTGTGAGACTTCATGCACTTCTGCACCCCAAAAACAACTTCGACACAACTGGCCCTCCGGTTGGACGATAGGCCTGTGTCGCGGATGAAACCTCTACCTTCACCATCACCCAGGGGGCCTCCCGCCCGGCTCCACGAATCAAAGTCTTCTCAAGACAGCATGCAGCAAATGCGCACGCATGTATGCATATCGGCATGCGTTTGTTCTGTACGGATCGACGGACAGGTAGGCTGAGAGATTTGTAGAAGCAAGAGGTATCTAACCGTGCACATGCACCCCTTACACAGGAACAACAATCAGCACATACAACAAAAGCATGTGTGAATGTGGCCTCTGATTCCTTGTCGCGAAATGAGTGATGGAATCAATGCATGCGTGCAGGAACGCATGAACTAGAAAAACAATAAGGGCTGCCGTCTGTCGGCCTGTCTCCGTCTGCGAAACATATATACATGCATGCATGGATGGAGGGACGGATGCTGCGCGAGTATGTATCAATGTAGGTATGCATGATACATTCAATGCAACACGTATTTCATGCATGAATGCAGACAGACAGACAGACAGACAGGCAGGCAGGCAGGCAGGCAGGCAAGCAGAGGAACTCTGCTGCAGAGGCCAGGTGGCTGCTCCCATGGCTCTTGGAGGCCTTGATGCAGATTTTCGCTCGTTGTTTCTGTAGGTGTCCTTGGGTAAAGCACCGATGGCAAATTTCGGAAGGATTCGTCTTTGAGGACGTGGAGGGTGCACTCTCGACAAGGCAATCCAGCAAACAAGCCTGCTACTAGTTACTAGTAACTCGTCAGCACGAGCGACATGGTTGAATCCAAAGCTGGGCTGCAGTGGCCACGGCTGCCCGCTTGTGGGCGCAGCCGCCGGCTCGGCGTTCGGGGGCGTCTGCTGCGTATCTTCCGCCTGTCTTCTGGTGGGCCTTGGGTGAGGCTCCCACAAACAGCCACCAATTCAAGACCCATAGACGCGACGCAGTTTTGTTCTGTCGTCGGCTTTCTGGCCTCTAGTTATGCTCTCACAACTCGGACAAGCCAGGTCTGTCCTCTAGTTGGGGTCTTGCATCACACATCAAACTCTGCACCCACCACCACGAAGGCATCAAAGCCGTTTCTAAGCAAATCCAAGCTGGGCTACGCAGAAGGCCGAGGCTGCCCGGTCGCCGACGCAGCTATCTGCCACGGATCTGCTCCGTTCTGCCATGGATCGTCGGGCCTCGGGCGAAGCACACATGAAGGGTTCGGGCTTCGAAGGCCTTGACGAAAGGTTCCAGCAAGCTCTCGAAAAACAGAGCCTCTTCCTCTTCCGCAACTTTAGCACTAGCATTTAATCTCTGCACGACCAAGTTTCGGTAAACTCTCTTGTGCACAAGCCCAACACATGAAACAACCTCAACTCAACTCTAGCTGGGCTGCTCAGCCACGGGCTTCGGCTTAAGCTTCGGCGACGTCTGCCTTTCGATTTCGGCATATGTCGGCGGTGGGCCCGGCTCTCAAAACTTTGTGCCACTGTGCCCCGAACTCATCAAGGCTGAATCTGAGCTGGGCTACACTGGTGGTGTCGGCGCAGCGCTCGGCTGCCCCAGATCCGCTCCCATCCGCCATGGATCTTTGCTGCGTTTCGGTCCCACAGACCTTGGGCGAAGCAGCAATTTCTTGAATGCATTGAAGTCCGCTTGAAAAGGTCTCGGCCTTGCATAGCATTGAGAAGCCTTGCATCTCACGAGACATATCAAGATGCAGTTTGAGTCGACTTCCGCGATATCCGGTACACCAGATGCGACGCGCAACTACATTCAGTCTTGGTGCATCACCCCGGCGAATAAGGATCTGTGACCCCGTTTTGCTGAACCCCGGTGTTGAGTCCTCTTGGTTTGAAGAAACTTTGCCATTGCCATTGGCTCCACTGTGATTCTTTCGTACACTACTCAAACATGGGGCCTTCGGTTCTGGAAACCACTTGTCGAACAACTTGGGATCGAATTTGGGCTCTCCTTCGCTGGAGCATGCTTTCACATCACCAAAGTCTCAGCACTCGCCACCCCCGAACGAGCCAGAAGCGACACTGCAGGTCACTACAGCTAACAATACCCAGGATTGGTGCTAGCCGCTAGCCGGTCTACCGGGACTCTGCTGCCCTCCCTCTCGCGCCTGTGACTGCTTCATGCACAACAAGCCCCCGGCTGACCGCACAGCTCTGCATTCTTGGCCCTCAAAGCCTCCACCTGCCATAACAAACACAGCGGTGTCTGCTGATGAGGTGAGCTCTAAGCCACGGCGGCAGCCGCAGTATCCGAGCTAGCTAGGCCAAAGCAAGCCGGACCACTACCTCGACCATCGCAACGGCAGTGGCGGCAGCAATAGCAGTAGCAGTAGTGGTGGTGGGAGCGATAGGGGCAGTTCTAGAAGTAGTTTCAGTTAGTAGCAGTAGCCGTGATAGCAGTTAAAGCAGTTGTTGCAGTCGTCGTCGTAGCAGTGGCAGCAGTGGCAGCAGCAAGGGCTTTTTCTGAGGACTGCTTGAGAAGCCCGGCCTCCTGCAACAGACGCTGCCTGCCACATAAGCGCACTGCAGCTCAGTTTTTACGAACGGGAATGAGCTCAGAAACATGAGTCGCTTGCTGAAGCCAGTCTGAAGCACTTCTGCATCACCCCGATGTGCCTCTCCTCCTTCAGCTCGTCATTTTCTTGTCGAAGCCTCCTGCCCGAAAGTTGCAACAAAGCTTCAGAGACACCACACTTGGGCTCGGGAGTCTGACTTGCAACCCAAATGCAGCTAGCACACCGAATCTTCCAAACTTCACGCGCCTCAGCTCGTCCTGAACTTGCCTTGGAGCGCCAAAGATGAGGTTCATGATCCACTCTTAAGTGTTCGAGGACTGTGTCGTCTCGGCACAAAGGCTTTGCAGTCTGTGTGAGGCTGGCCTTTCAGCTTCAACCATCATAACCATCGAAAGTCTCTGGCGCCGCCGATCTCTCCAATTCTTCCCAGGCGCTCGGAGTCCTCCTCACTGTCAGAGGAAGATGGCCTGCTCTTGCCGGTCACATCATTGTTCCCGTCGTTATCTTCAAACTCTTATCCTGGGAATCATCGGCATCTCCTTGTATCACCATCTAACTACCACCACCACCGCGTCCATCGTCATCGCCGCCAGCGCCACCACCCTCGTCAACATCATTAACAGCTGCACCATCAATAAGCAGACAACAACTACAAGCATTACGGCAACGCTGCCAATGGCAACAGAAATAGGCCAAAGCAGACGATGGTAACATCACCTCCAAGACTCTGGAGCATGTTACTGCTACTGGTCTGGGGTGATCATTGCCACCCATTGGTTCCTCTAGGGTCAAGTCCCAACTGTTATGGAACAGCCCACAACGCGCCCCCTTGTCCCTGTCTTCCGCTGGACCGCCTAAACAAGGCTTCGTCCTGGGCTTGGGCGGTGGGCCGAGAGCTTGTTTTTCACAAGAGCTTGCAGTGCTGCGCCCGTCACTTCACGACCCATCGTATGGTTTCGGATCTCAGCCACGACTGGATCCTTTGCAAGATAACTTTCACAAGACCACCCGCGAAGCTCAAAACAAACAAACTTCCGGGTGTTCCTTTCGCGGCCCGAGCATCATCGATCAGGGAAGTCTGGCCATCGGCAGGTTGTGGGGCCCTCCTTAACTGAAAATCCTACTCACACAAAGGCGAATTTCTAGAGATCTGAAGTATTCTTGTAGTCACTGTTGTTCTTGTCCTTGTGGTGTCGCTTGAAATCTACTTCTGGAACGACGGATGTAAGCACGGGGCACGATGCGAGATCAAACTCGTCTCACAAAAACCACATCCCACAGCAGCCTGAGATCCAAAATCCCTCCCGTGCAGACCAAGAGACCGAGTTTCGGACGCCCTGCCGCTATCATCGGGGAGCGGCGGTCCAGGCGCATCGTAGACGACTCCCACGGTCGGAACAGCGGCTTCTACGTTCCTGTCACAACACAAGCGGCAGCTTGGATTTGCTCAAACATCCTGCCCCGAACACAGCATTCAAACACCTATGCAGCTCAACACAACAAACTCTGAATCCGAGGACTGCTGTGATCCTGGTGGGAGGGCGACAGATCAGATCCGGGACCACGTTGCCGGCGGAGTGGCCGGATGTCGCACGGATCCTGAAGATAGAAGCAACACATGCTCTGCGACGACACAGCTACAACAAAAAAGTAGTCCGGTTCATGGAAAGGCGAAGCTATAGCTTCGCTGCTCACGCTAATGCTCATCCCCCACCCTCACGTCACCAGCACGGTTTCTACCTCTGAATATCACGATCTGCTGCACTTTCGCGTTACTAATTAGTCCCACTAGCAGCATTGCAAGGCACACTGGCAAAGAAAGTTCTCGCAGTTCAGATTTTCTTGCTTCAGGAGCTGAACGTTCTCGTGCACAGAAAACTGCTCGGTTTTGCTGTCTTTTGTGTTGCTGGTAGTCTCGCGACTGGGCTACTTTATGTTCACACTGCCACCAGAAGCACTGAGATGGGACCCAACATAAACAGCACGATCCTCGTACACTCTGATTCTCACCGTGGAGTTTAAAAGCACACAAAAAGGTGTATGTAATGCTTACATGGATTTCTCATGTACACACAGATACCTACAGAGAGAGAGAGAGAGAACGAACACACGGAAGGACGGACAGATAGACAGAGCAAGCAAGAAGGAGAGAGACATACCAGCATCCGATAAGCAGAGCAGCCACGCGATCTTGACACCCGTGTTTACACGATCTTCAAACCGATCCATCACCTTTTCAGTTCTCACGAAAATGCTGCCACTGTTGCGATACTGACGATATTTCTTGCGTTTCTACTAGTCTTCCAACAGGTGCTCCAAACCGGAAGATGTGCCGGCAAGTCTCAGCCTGCCCTCGTTGGACGTGCAGAACCTTTTGCAAATGAGCGTGCCAGATTGGGCCGGGCATGACGTGACAGTCTGATGGCACAACTGCCTAGACAAAAACCGCGATGGTTACACTGTGTCCTTTGGCGGTATAATGCAATCAAAGCCTGATCTTGCAGCTATAAATGCTGCACGGCGACACAGGCAAGATTGCATGCAGCAAACAAGCGTGGACAGGCAAGGCAATGAATTCACCGCAAATGTTCACACAAGCCTACGGATGGTGGCAGGAATCTGCCGTGCAAAACAAAACCGAACAAGAATTCGAACTAGGGTCTGGAACAGTAAACGCATTCAGAGAAAAAACCACACCACCACCACCACCACCACAGCACAACCACGACCATGACCTTCACCCCACTCCCTCCAACAACCGCGACGACAAAAGCGACGACGACACTCACAACAGTCACTACAGAAACAATGACAGTCAACATAATAACATGGCCGCATGAGAAAATATTTCTAACACCCCATCCGGCACTATATCCATGCACCTGACTGCAAAAACTTGAAGACAGCTGCCCAGGCCACAAGAGTTCCATGACTGTGTTCGTTGTATTCCGTTGCTGATGGTGATAAGATGCTTGGGACGAATAAGATGACAACAACAATGATTCTCCTCTTCCTCCGTTCTTGCTGGGACATCGGTCTGCCAGGGCACTCGAAGCGCCCGCGCCGATCATTGCGGACGACTTCTTCGATCTTGGCAGCTTAGCGAGGTCTCAAGGCTGGAACGTCAGATACTGCCATTGGGGGCCCTGGTAAGAGTGGACCACGCTCACCTTATGCGGAAACATGACTCCGAAAACAAAGGTCTGAATCACTGGACGAGGGCTGAGACGAATCGGGTTACCGTCAAAAGTAAGATTAGGTGACTTGTCACGAAGCTCCTCACAACGCTGTTTCAACACTGATTTGAGATAACGGTCATGACGTTGCTCGTTCTGGTCAAAGCGGCGTCGCCCTCCTTCAGGTTGGAGAAGCCGTAACGCGACATCAACTGTGCCATGACCTCAGGGTAACAGGGTCAACAGAGCTGTGTTTCGCTTCAGGAAGGTATCCTTCTCCACACTAATGAAATTCCAAGCCTGAGCCCCAACCTGAGAACAGCACCACTCTATTCGCCCTGCACCTCGCGAAGGAGCATGAAGCCATCTGCACGCTTGTGGAGGTGCCGCCCGCCTCTCACAACCCGCGAACTTGAAGCAGTTCCCATTCCATTGGGCCCGAGGTCCAAAGTTGCATGAAACAAGCCGGCCTATCGCAACCAATTGTTGTGGCGCATGATAACCGAACCCGACCCCATCAAACCCCGACCCTGGCTCCTTTGTGGCGGAGGACTACGACCAGCTTCCGCGACAAGTGATCACCATCCTGGGCTGCCCAACATCTTCGCTGGAACTGCTATCCACGCAACTCGCAAGAAAGCGCGCTGGCTGCCAGAGAGCATTGTACATGATGGAGTTCCTGTCGCGCGGCCCCTCGCCACGCCGAGGGAAGCGAGCCATGGCTCCCCCGAGGTCACAGCTACCAAGGCCAAGCTTCAGTAGCTATGAACCCTAAGGTAGGGGCCTTAGTTTTGGGGGCTCCTGATTATAATTATAGTCTTATATCACCCCAAACCCTATTTTAAATTATTAAGGCCCCTAAGGCCAGGCTCCTGGAAGCTTACGCAGCGTCCCCGAGAGGAAGTGCCTTGAGGTGGAATGGGCAGCTGGAGGTACGGGAGCTTCCGAAAATAGGGGACCCTAATATAGCACCCTAAACAGTAGGATCCTTATTTATACGGACCCCAAAACAAGGTAACCCTAATTTTCGGAAACTCCCGCACCCTGGATTCTCTGGCAGGCGAACCCCTGAATCGAGGGAGGGCAGGTCCCTTGTTCTGGAGTTCGCTTGGGCCAAGTCAGGAAATGAGCAAAAACGAGTTAGCCCCTTCGATTGTACTTAATTGACATGGGCTTTCTCACTTTTGCATTCATTCTCGGCAAGCCATGTCTCGTAATCCCTAAACCCTTCGAGTATGTTTGGCGTCGCATTCTTCCAGGAATCCTGGGGGTGCAGAACACGAAAAGTTCACCGAGAGCACACGTGACGAGCTTGAGGAGTCGGTGACGACCCAGAGACATAGAAACTATCAAGTGAGCACCTTGCCACCACAATGCGAGTGCCCAAAATCTGCTGTGACGGCAACTGTTAATGAACAGCACTCGGAGAGGTAGCAGTGGGAGTAGCACCAGCAAGCGTTGCAGCGATACGTTCAGTAACCCAGTATGCGAGGCAGGCGCGGCCTGCTCGCCACGGATGCGGATGAGGCCATGGGTCTTGATGGTGCGGCCGCTCGGCCTTGTGGTGAAGACCTGGAACAGCATGGCTGCACTGGTAATCCTTCGCCGTCTTGCCGGCTTCTTGTCGTGCCTAGAAGAGCTGAGACGACTGCGCTTATTCTGCTATTTCCGGGCTACCTGCGGATCCAAAGTACGTCCCGGCTGTTTGCTGACGAGGTGTGGTGATGCTGCGTCCAAAGTCCTTGCGAGAAGCCTCGTCCCACCACCGTTTCGACAGCGTTTTGTTACAAAAAACAAAGAAAATGTGCAGGACTGGTCTGCGCAGAGCAGCTGTGCAGCTACTCTGCTCCGGGCCGCTGTCGAGCTGTACCTCAGGTCCATCGCAACATCTGCGCTCCTCCACTGATATACTGCCATCTCTCGGAGTACTACCTGCAAACCAATCTAGGGAAAGCATGTAAATACAGTATGGGAAGAACGGTAGAAGAAAGCACTCCGTCAGGCATGAAGCCACACACGCTGGTAAGACGTGTCATTGCAAGCTTCACTGCCTTTCTGAAGAGGCGAACGACTGCAATGTGAAGCTCCAAAGCTTGATTCATACCTTTTGCAAAACCTGAAGCGCTGAAGTGACAGTAGACAAACTAAGGACAATCATGTAAGTATGAGACTGAGAACATACTAATGACGATGCAGAAATGGTGATACAAAACTGGTGCTGACGGTTGTACATGGGCCAGGGGCAGAGTACGTCGAACCATCTTGATCCGTCCACGTACCAATCCTCCGCTCGGGATGCAGTCGGCTTTGGATTTTCTGTGCTCGGATTAAAGGAGTAATTGGTGCTGCAAACATGGTCCTGTCATTCAGTTCAGTTCTTCACTGATCGTGTTGCTGTCAGCTTTGGTTGCACTTATCCTGCTTCTTGTAGTCCGACTGTTCACCTGCTTACCTCTATGCCTTCATTACATGGCTTCTTTCCTGAACTCCGGGACTTGGGCTGACGGCTTCATGTGCCAACACCCTAAAAGACCACACCGCAAGACCCTGTAGGCTCAATCTGCAGGACATCAGGGCCGAGGCGCACCAGGTCCAACATGGCGAGATTGTTGCACCGCACCTGGTCCTTGCACTGCTGTCGCTTTGTCGTCGGACATGCTGGGGCTTTGGGGTTGATGTTGAGAAACCATGACGTACAGTATGACAAAGCCCGTGTCAAAACTTGCCCCCCTAGGGTTTGATCCCACCCATCAAGCTCGTAAATAGGTAGTGGCATCATATCTGGCAGTGCAGCTGTGGAGCCTGCTCCGATAGCTTGCCTCGGAACTGCCGAGACTGAACTGAAGGACAAGCAAATGCCATCCAAGGCACACACACACACACCACGACCATGAATACTGCAAAAAAAATCAGCGTCCGAATAGCTGGCGCGAAATTGCACAAACGAAGGTCTCTTCTCTGAGCTCAGGGCCCTTCTCTTGCCAACCTCACACAGAAATGGTCGACTGGGGCTTGGAGCCTAGCTTTTTGCCTTGCATGTCTTCGTGCTCAAGGCTTAGGAGGGGCAGGAGGCGATCACCAAACTAAGGACGTTGCAGCTGGCGCTTCAATGGATTTTCATCGGATCTGTTGTTTCCTATTGCACCACACTCCTCCGACTAAATGGGAACAACCTACGCTCGACTCATGCGCAAGAGGAGCTGTGTTGTGTAGGCTTGCAGCCTGAAGCCAAGAAGCATAAGGCGGGCAGCGACTCCTTTGCCTTTTTCCCTCCTCCTCCACCTGCCAAGGCAAAAACATGTTATCAGACGTCCTGCCTGTCCGGTGGAGGGCCAGCGGCATCGGAGAATTGGGAGCAGTACGGGGCTTGAGGCGGATACTTAACGGAATTGCAAGCATATGGAGCCGGAACTCGCGACCGAGAGACCTGGACTCGCCAAACTGCAGCCGTGAGCAAGAGGCAAGTGCACCCTGAAAATCCAACCTAGCTTTTGTGGCGCTGAAGGCATGGCTCAATGCCACGCGAAGGTTAGCGGAACTTCACTGCGAGTGAAACACAAAGCCTATACTACGACTTGCGGCTTCGGGCCGGGAGTGGCTCAAGTACCGTGCCATACCGTGCCTTGGGACTCAGGGGTTCTGCCGAAGCGCGATGGGTCGGGAATTCGTCCGGGACGCACCCAGTGCCATGTTGTGTACAAGGCTTACTATAAATACCGTGGGGCTTGAGCCGAAAGTCGCAGATGAGGAGCTCGGTCGCCGCTCACTAACCAACACCCTCAACATGGAAGCCCGGAAGCCGAGCCGTAAAATCCCGAAGTCAAAAGGCCTGCCCTGGATGGATCCACCACGGCAACCACCTGAGCAGAGCAGGGTTGCCTTCGGCCGGCCGCTAAAGTCAAGGTAAAAGTCGCGGCGACGGCTGCTTTTTAAGGCGCAACCTCACAAAAACCTGCCTCAAGAGAGGTGTCCATGTCCCCCAGGATCTTCGGCACGACTTCTTCCGCTTTCCCGACCTGAGCGCTGTTTTGCTCTTCGCACTTTGCATTGGTTCTTCGGAGAAGGCCGTATTCTCCTGGACTGCAGTCTGCCCAAACTTTCGCAATCTGAAGCATCGTGACCAATGGGCCGGGTATCTTTCAGGAGATCAAAAGCTACCCACAACGGCTGACTGGTTGGGAGGGCCGATTACTTGGTCAACCCCACCACCGTCAAAAGAAGTGCACGAAGCAGAATTGGTTTCGCCAGTGGCCCAGGCTATGAACTCCGTGTTGGGGATAGAGTTCTGCTGCGCATTTCGACGAGCATCCTCTGGCATCTGACCACAACACACGGCGATCTTTGTTCCCAGCATGGCGCGAGAATCCAAGCGAGAATCTTTGGGTCTGGTCAGAACAGCATGAAACCGTAAAACACAAAGACGACAAGATGTCCTCGATGTTCTCTTGCACGATATCAACGCCAATCACCTCTTGAGAGTGATAAGGTGTTGCCCTCTTTCCTCGACCTCTCCCAATACATCACTTGGGGCCTTAATGATTCAATCTTGGCTTTCGGTATACGGTATACTGCAATGCAACGAAGGCATGTCTTCGCACAGCCCCAGCCTCCCCGTTGCCCCTCCATGCACCCCACCTTGGCGCAGTAGCCGGCCGCGCAAAGGCCGATTGTGCCAATGCCGCAGAAAATGTCCAGCAGAATCTGGGCCAGGCTTCTTTGTAGCAGGTTTTGGGGGGCATATAATGTATAGTCTGATATATCCATTTGGAACGAGGAATAACTGAGTGCAAGCAGCCCTGGCACGAGCAGGGGCTGAATGCAGCAGTGCGGTCGCCGCAGCGCCGTGTCAAGCCCTGCACCAATGCCTCGAGACTACTCAGGAGAGGGCATCGCTCTTTCGCAGCTTCAAGTACCTGTCACCAGCAGTCTGCCTGAACATTGGCTACCAGCACAGGAGTGCACATCTCTAAGACTCTAAACTTTGGAAAACTTCGGAAATCCAGACTTTAAAAACGGCAGATGCCTGATCGCTGTCTCCATGAGGAAGCGACAGGTGGTGGTGTTGGGATTGAAGAAGGACCTAACAACTCATGTCGAAGGTTGGCTCGTGTGAAAAGGTGGCAGGAAGACCTGCGGCCCTGTTTGTCGAAGTTGTAATTTTCGAAACCTAGCAAGCCCGAGTCGGAAACCGGAAAACAAACCTGAATGCCTTCGTCTTTTGCACCATGTGCAAGTGTTTTCCAAACTTGACATGCTCTGCGTTCTAGCTCCTCCCTTCTACTGCAAGCTTGCTCATGCAGCTTGAGTCGCAGTGGTCCGATCTCCAACTTCAGCTCCAGCATCGGCATCTCCAGCCTGGAGCCACTCCGCTCCCTCCCTGACCAGCCCTGCCCTGGGACTGTTCTGCTGCCGCCTCGGCTTCCCATGCAGCGAGGTGACCTTCGTGAAAGCATCATAGGATGCTTACCACGGAAGGCTTGGCAACTTCCTGCGTTCCGGCGGCCAGTTCCGCGGCTTTCTGAGCACAGGGCCAAAGCATTCGGCCTCGGCGCATCCGTCACCTCCGCACCATGCAGGTCGAGCTTACAAAGCATGAGCCAACCACTTCTCCAGCCTCGTCATTGTACAGGTGATAAATGGCACAGATGCCAAGACCAGTGGCCGCCAGCTCGGCGACCAAGGGGTCCACCTCGCCAGTTTGCAGGAGACGTTCTCCATTCGGTACAAGCACAGCACACAGCATGAGCGTGGGGGATAAGTGTGGAGCCGCACACACGAACTGAGCCCCTTGCAAAGGCTGAGCGTTCCTCCTCCTTGATGGTCGTCGTTTGCAGCATCACAAGCCTGAGCAGCGCAGTGAAGCGAAACACTGCCTCAGAACCTCTCATGCAGCAACGGGTGTCCAAATAGAAACGAACGACACCTCGAAGATCCTCGAAGGCTTCCTCCGGAATCTAGGTTTCGCACATGTCTCCCTTGGGATTGACACGCGAAAGGACGGTGCGCCATACCCCACATCGAGCCTGCAAGCAACTGCTGCACAAATGATCCGTGCACCACCACCACTACCACCAAGGCTGTGACGCCGACGACCACACCCACCGGTGGTGGTGGTGGTGGTGGTGGGAGTAAGAGCAGTAGGAACGGTAGAAGCAGTAGTGGTAGGAGTAGCAATAACATAATATCAGTGCGAATAACAATAACTGTCGTAATGATGGATAATGTCTAACATGTGTCAGTGGTCGTTGACGCTGCTGTCAGCATCGGAGGAAAAGGAGGAGCAGCAGGAGTAGACTGACTGACTGACTGACTCATGTGACACTGGTGCCCACCATTGTTTCAATAGCTATCGTTGCCTTTTCGGAAGGAGCCGGAATCGGTGCAATCATGACGCATGGCTCACGTGGCTCATCATGCCTGAACCACAATCAACCAACCACACAGCTGTCGCAGGTGAAAGTTAAGTACCACGGCTGGTGGCCCCAGGAACAAACCTCAAGCTGGTCTCGTCTTATCCGGCAGATTGACTAAGATTGCAGGGTTCTTACGGTGGGATGAAGGTAAGCAGGGCAATCTCAAGCAAGAGTCCTTACACAAGGAACAATGAACCCAGCCTACCTGCCTTCAACTCGCACATGTTGAAGCCGAAGTTAAGATGCAGCTTCTTTATGGCGTTGACACTGATCAACTTCTCAACCCTGAGTCTCCAACCGAAGCCCTGCAATCTCAACACGAGCTTTCGGTTTGCCAGAGTGCCTTGCGGTCGTAGATGGGAAAGCTGGAGTTCTCAACGAAAGCCGCGACCTCAATGTCGGGTACATGCAGTGAGGCTTTGAGAAGCAAACCCGCGGGTGGTAGCAGACTGGCACAGCCGATGCCTTTGTTGTCAATACACCCACTTCCCGTTTGAACATGGATTCTTGAGGCTGCAAACCTCGCAATCTAAACTGCCGTGATTCATTCGAAATACATGAGCCAATGTGTGTTGCGCGCACACACTGCTATGCAGCTAAGCAGCCACCGCACACAAGCGCTGCATACATTCCGGCACCAGCCTGACACCAACGAAGGCTGGGCCATGTGCACATGTGCTTGTACAGCGGTGGCCACCCCTGGGCAAAGAATTCGGATGCCATTGATCTGCAGGCCAGCTGAAGTTCAGAGCCCCAAAGCCCAGACGTAACTCTTAGGATCCCGTGACATCGGTATGACTGGCCACAGTAGCCAGTGCCGCTTGCCGTCACACTGCGCAGTGGCTAAGGGTGCCACGGTACATCCTGAACGCTGCCGATGACCTGCATCCACTCCGGTGCAGGATGCGCCAGCTGGTCGCTGTGTTTGGGAGGCGGCTTTGCGGTTACCTCTCCTCTCCGCATCTCCGCAGGCTCTTTTTGCGCCGTTGTCAACCATGGAGAGCAATGCCAGTGGGAGGGATTGGCCACGCTTAGAATGGAGATTGCTTCGGAAAAAGTCGAAATTTATGTATCGACGCTTTGACACATTCCTGCCTGCGAGCCGTCGCTCAGAATTCTCAGGATGAAGCCCACCTCTACAGCCTGAGCTGGATCGCAGGCTCACGATGCATATAATAATAGTATATCATATTTTGTACTATGTTATACTGTACTGTTTAGCCTTGGGAGCTGCAGCACTCTGTCGCTGAATGCAACACTCTGACAGTACCAAGATGCACCCTGCGCGTTGCGGCCAATGGTGAACCTGGGTGGCGTCTGGCATCTGCGCTTGCTACGCTGCACAACAGCAAGGCATCAGCTTCACATGTCTTATCCGGCGTGAATACAGATATAGGCACATGTACACATACCTATACACAAACATCTGCATACACATGCACACAGAACTATGTATGTGCATGTATATACATATGTAAATATATACATACATATACACACACATATACGTATATGTTTATCTGCATGCACATATATATATATAGGTATATTGTGTGTGTGCGCTCAGGTGGCCTCTGTTTATCTATGTCCTGTGCACTGTATCCCTGCATGCATGATGCCTGCATTAAATTAACCCTGTATGCAATACTATACTATATGCATTATATTATGGCATATTATATCATCTCATATCATAAAATGTCATCTTCTATCGTACTGCATCATATCATATCATATTGTCCTACATTTTATGTTGTGCTCTCTTGTATTATAAGGTCTTGCTCTAAAAAATACTGTATTTCATAGCGCAATCTATTGTACTATGCGATCTTTTGCTAATTTAACCTTATACTATATACAGTTATTTCATAGGGCAACATTTTGTACTGTGCGATCTTTTGCTAATTAAAACTTATACTATATAAAAGTATACTCTACTATGTTCTACTATATTGTACTATTCTAAACACTAGTATACAAAACAAAACGACACTGAGCTAATTATACTGTATTGTCCTATGTTACATCATCTTTCCTCAAACTTTAGTATGTTACATTGACGAATAATGTGGCTAAACTACATGATGCTATATTGCAGTACATTGTACTACAATATACTACAGCATGCTATGTCGTATTTTGTTGTAATATTACATATTGTATTGTGACATGTTATGTTATGTCAGGCTATACTATATAATGCTGTGCTGAAGAACATTATAGTGTATTAGGATGTTATATTATATCATCTTACGTTATACGATAATGCACGATATTCTGACATGATGTGACGTGGTATTATGTAGAATAGCATAGTGTGCTAGAACTTATTCTGTTATACCCGTGTTGTATCATGTGTTACTATATTGTTGTCTCTAATTATACTAGATTATGTTTTGGTATACTACATTACTAGATTTTATCATATTACCTTTTGTTGTGTGATAGTTATTACAAACACACCGCATTGTATGCATATGTGCGTGTACATATTGTATGTGCATGTGTATATATATATATATATATATATATATATTTCTTTATATCCCTCTCGCACGGCCGATGCTGCGAGGCTGCCAGGAAAACAACCCACCTACAGAAGAACCACAAGCTCGAAGTGCATGCACCTAACTTGCATGTATGTATATATATGAACAGATGATAGATAGTTGATTCCACTTATATGTATATATATATGCATATATGTATGTATGTATGCATGTATATACGTATGTATATGTTCTACCAAGCAGCTTTACAAAATTCGGCTCCCACGCCTGCCCTCTCTCTTGCTGAGGCCATGGCTCACATTTATTTCTCCAGCCCCTGATTCAGGTCGGGTCGAAGGTAGGCTGCTCCAAGCTTGTGGAAACCTATCCCAATAACTGGACAGTCGTCGCCCGGATGCGTTCGAGCCGTTTTCCGCACGGCACGGACTACCCATGCGTGCCTGCTCCTCTGTGCCATGGAGCTCTTCATGTGGGGCTTCAGGTTAGGTCTTTGTAGACATGCCGAAAAAAGCCCAAAGCCCAATGTTCCCAATGTGATGTCGTCAGAAAGCAGACCTCACGAAGGCAAAGCCCGCAAGTTCCAATCCAGGTTTATCTTTTGTACTGTGGAGCCTTCTTTCAACCGAAGCCCCAAGGTTGAGGCTTCTCGCCTCCACGAGAGTTCTTGTGACCCCAATGCTCCCTCACAGACACTCACAATGAGCCTCGTTCTCCCAAACACCTGACTTCGTTTTGGTATGAGCGACTGCTACACCTCACAGCTACTCACAACTCGCTGACATGCCAGTTTGGGAAACGAAAGCACAGTTAAACCGTCCATAACAGCACAAGTGCTTTGGTGCGAATGGGGCTGCTTGATCTGGATAGGTCCCCTTGCGGGACACATCGACACAACACACGCGCTGCAGAAGATGGCTACACACTACAGGCTGATCCTAGTCCTAATCCTCGCAACTACTATCACGACTGCCTCGGCCACCGATGCTAGCATAACAATGCAACGACCACTGCCGTGCCTGCTACTGCTACTACTACTGCTGCAACTACCACCTCCAACACCACCGCCACCGCCATCACTGCAACTTCCACCACTGCAATCACCGCTGCTGCTGCGGCAGCTGCAGATACTGATGGTGCGCCTATTGCCTCTGCCGCTGCTGCTATGTTACTACGACTACTACTACTATTTCATTCCAATCGCAGCCGGTTGCTCAGCTTGGCGCTCAGGCTAGTGGCAGTGCATTGCACCGGTGCTTCGAGAGCACTAAACCACATGGACAAGGTCGAGTTCC
>BGNK01002298.1:8473-39041 GCA_003297005.1 Symbiodinium sp. clade A Y106 | reverse complement strand
TGAATGCCGAGCGACGGGATTCTGCATTCCATGGCATCTACGCAGAGCTAGTCAAGCAAAAATGTGTCCCGCTATTGGGACACAGCTGAGCCGGGGTGCTTACTACTACTACTACTACTGCTACTACTGCTACTACTACTACTACTTCTACTTCTACTTCTACTTCTACTTCTACTACTACTACTACTACTACTTCTACTTCTACTACTACTACTACTACTGCTACTACTGCTACTACTACTCCTGCTACTGCTACTGCTACTGCCATTTTTACTACTACTACACCACCACCACCACCACCACCACCACTACTACTACTACTACTCCTACTCCTATTACTCCTACTACTACTACTACTACTCCTACTACTACTACTACTACTCCTCCTGCTGCTGCTACTACTACTACTACTGCTACTACTACGACGACGACGACCACCACCACCACCACAACCACAACCGCTACCGCTACCGCTACCGTTACCGCTACCGCCACTAATGCCGCCACCACCACCACGACGACTACAACTACTACGTTCTACTTTCAGTTTGGGCGTGCCAAGTACATGTTGATGCCCGCGCCTGTTATGTGGAACAGAGCAGGTGCAAGTCAGTTTTGGGGGCACCGGACAGCGGCTTGCAAGCTTGGGAACCGGCGAAGAGCCCGAATCTCCTGCAGGAGCACCTGCAGACACCGTTGTGGCTGCAGGTTGGTGGCTTTCGTACATATAGTGATACATAATTAAGTTCGAGTCTACCAGGGGCTATCACTACAGCACGTTACGTGTTGACGGTGTAGGGCTTGCAAGAGCCAAGGCTACGTGTTGAATGCAACGGGTCCGTCCAACCACAAGCGCAATCCGGTGAAGAAGGATTCTGCCCAACATGAGCTGTCCCGGCCGTCTACGACATGTATGTATGCTGTTAAAACCACGATAATTCCCTACAGTTCGTAAGATAATGCATGGTAGCTTAGGCAAATACCTAATACACCAAAATAACGACTATTGTTATTGCAACTAGATAATATCAATGACATTAATCATACAAAAGAAGCCCGGTAACAATGATTTTGTTGACAATTATCTCAATAGTACGACGAATCATAACACTAACTAGCCATGATATCGAAAATCATGACTGAAGCTATATTGTGTCACATCTAAGTTCATTCTTATACCCGAAGGCTTCGAGAGCAAGGGCTCGGAGAACAGCTGCCTGGCGGCGGTAGAATCTGGACTGCCTTGGGGGCGAAAGGGCCCAAGGTGGCGAACTTCTAGAGCAGAGACTTCGACTTGAACGTAGACATCTGGTGTTTAGGGCAGCTTCGGGTTGAAAATTTCGGGTTACTAGTTGTTTTGAAAGGAGTATGAAGGAAATCGGTCGGGTATAGAGTTTGGGGTGCCTCTTCAGCCTTGCCTTGCCTTGCCTTGCCTTGCCCTCCTTGAGCCCTTCGCCCATCATCTGGCGACCACATCAAGTTCGGTGGAAAGCTCGGATCGGCCTGGGGCAAAGAGCCGCAGGAGTTGGGATCTTTTGAAGAATGGGAGCCGTACAGTAATGGCTTGAATGTGCTGTCTTTGTTTTGAGGGGGTTACAATACAATCATTATGGGGACTGTGATGTTATGGTCGAGATTGTCCACAAGGCCTCAGACGATCTCGGGCGTATATAGGCCATCTCGAGCGAATCGTCTCTGCAAACCTATATGGTCAGCGCCTTGGGTCAGCAGCTGTAAACCCTAACCCCAAACCGAAACTCCAAGCCGCAAACTCTAAACCCTCGACATGGCGCTTCGTTTCCAAAGCAAGCACACACCAGAACGGCCATAAGAATCCCAGTCCCTACAATTGAAGCATTAAAGTGGACTTGTTGTTGATAATATCTCACAAAAGACTGCTTGAACCACTCAGACCAGAAAACATGGGAGATTTACAAATACTAGAGTAAGCAACCTTTAACTGGGAAAGGATGCTCTCCCCTGGCTAATTATAGATGTCTGAGTCTGAATCACCTTGAACTTACGTATTGAAGTTCTGCAAGTGCAGATTATAGCGGCGGAACTTGTGCGTCAACGTCCCTTCGACTCCACCAATCCTCCGAGTCGCAGGCTTTTCGGAAGTCCCACTTTGAGGACGCAAACTGCGCGGGCCTGTTAGTTGGGCACAATTCCGCCCTGCAGGCTGCCAACGATGGCATTAATGGCAGAAGTTTGGGGTTCTTGAAGCCTGAGGGTAGACGCTGTCTTCACAGTTGCGGGTGCGGCTGTTGCGTAACTACACGATCAGCTGAAGCCCAGGCAGGAAATCTCTGGCATAATGGAACCTGGCACGCACCCAAGCAATGTCAGGTCAGTGTCGAGGCATACTGCAAAAATAAACTGTCTGCTGGGCAATACACTTGGGCTCCATATTCTTTCTTGGTTATCTATTTTGTTAGTGATTTGTTGAGGTATTTGTGATTTCGAATTCTGTGATATTGACCGATGGATCCATGCATGTACCTACTCAACGACGTTACTTCTTTGTTCGCTCATCTACTTCATTCTTGGGCTAGTGACTAGTTGCTTATGTCTCCAGCCGCTTATTTATTTCGTTGTCTTGTTGTAGGACTACCTGAAGTTTCGCTTTCAATCCTCGTTGAGGTGTCGAATCAACGGTGGGTACCCTGATCCAAACCCGCCAGCCAGACCACATGGTGCCTGCCATGTTCTTGCCTCAAGGGGCCAGCTGCGAGACTGCAATTGAAAGGGTTCATCCCGAAGCAGTTTTATGGTTTGCTTGGTAGGCTTTCGGGTTCAGGGCTTTTTTTTGACAACTCCTTTTCTGATACAGATCTCCCAGTGGTCAGAATGCCTATCATTCCCCACCATAGAACCACACCAATGCCGCTGACTCAAACTGCAGTACAGGGCGTACAATCCAACAGACACAATATGTGAGCCCCTAGGATCAGGGTTACCATCCGCCTGCATGGAAATCCCACAGGGAAGGGCTCGGAGCTTGTAGTCGACGAGCTTTCGGATCAGGGTTTAGGGTTCAGGACTACAGCAACTGACAAACTGTTGGGAGCCTAGGGTTGAACCATGCGCGTTATTTGGGGCCCCGGAAGGCACCTATTCCAACTTCCGTGGTGCAAGTAAGAACCTTGAGCCTTGAGCAGGGCCAAAACCTTCAGCAAGACCCTCATCGCTTCGCAGGCCGCACACATTGTAGCCAAGAGGCCCAAAATATTGAAGTGAGCGACGCGGAACCTCGAAGGATTTTGACAACAGATGGTCGGGCTTCAAGCCACCGCAGCGCAACATATTGAGCATTGCGTAGTTTGCAGCTTCATGTGCTGACATAGCAATCATCGCAGCAAGATTAGCCTAGACTGTGGCTACGGCATGTCACCGTGGAAACGCCGACGGCCGGCGGGCAGTCTGTACAATCCGCAAGTACACCGAACAATCTCTGATGCTTGCGTGTTCACTTATTGCAACCGAGAAGGTTTCGTGGCAGGGTGCTCTACGGCTTTGGGGCGAGTGGTGGTGAGTCGGGCTTGCTGCGGCTGTTGGGCCGCGTCTCACTAGGCCCTTGCTGAATTCTTGTCTGCAGAGGCTGCTGCGGCCATGTTCGGACATGTTCTTGGATGTAGAAATCACGGAAAAACTCCAACCCAAGAATACTCTGATGCCGTACTAACTACCTCTTACAAAGTCCTCACAGTCTGGAGAGGTGAGGCTGAAGGACGACGGGAGGGGGCAGCAGAGGGAGAAGACCATACCAAGCCTAGTATAGCAGATTATGCCATAAAGATCATACAGTTCATTACATAACATTAAGTTATATTACAGTATGTCAATATGTTGTATTATGGTATATTACGGAATACCGTGTCATATTATCTTTTATTGCAATATGCCATATTAAATAACATTTGTTGGACTATACTGACTATACCAGATTATAATATACTGTATCTAACCATAGTTTTTTTGTGATTCATTATAATATATTTTGCATTTTGAGCTTTAGTATGTGATAGAATGTATATCATGTGATACTATGCTGTATTATTTTGTGATATGTTATATTATGCTCTACTATGTTGTACCATGCTAGATGATGCTATCTCACGTTATATTGTGCTATACCAGTATACCCTGTTATATTCTGCTATTCCATGTCATATTGTGTTATGATTGTTGTTGTCTTGTATTATGCTGGATCATGCTATGCTGTGTTGTACTATGCCTTTACATGCTGTATTGTATTCTGATGTTTAGCTTATGGTATGGTGTTGTTATTGTTGTATTGTGCCGTATTGAGTTGTATTGTGTCATGTTATGATACGTTGATGTATCTTTGTATTATGCGTTGTTATGTATGTACTCCGGTATGTTAATAATGTGTGTGTGTGGGTGTTAGCTTGTATACTATACTAAGGGCTATTGCAGCACATCGTGCTATACTGTATCGTGCCACTCTATACTCTTGATATTGTATAACATATTTATTTAGTCGTATATAACATATTTATTTAGTCGTATACAATATCACGGTATCCTATGGTATGTTGCATTATGTATCCGACCTCAAGAAGACGAGCACTTTCACACCTCAGGAGGTGCAGCTGCTCTTGAGCCGACCGGGCTGAGGCCCGAATTAAAGCGCTGGCAGGACATCAGCAAGCCGGATCTGTCTAGGAAAGACGATGCTTGGGGTTTGGGGTTCAGGATGGTTCAGGGCTTAGGGTTTAGGGCTTAGGGCTGCTAACAACAGAGGTCTTAGTTCGGGGTTGGCTCTCACTCCCCGACAGAGGCTCGACTCCACCAAAGATTCTCTGTACAATCAGATCCTGGCAGGCCCCTTCAGGGCCCCAGGCCTACAGAAGCTTCACGGTGGCCCTGCTCGAATTAAGGCGCTGTCAACTTCTTGCAACCCGGTGCTGCATGCCGGTCAGGAGTCAGGGGAATCGCCTGCAGCAAAGGTCAGGTCAGCCCCGGACATCAGTCGGCTCACTTCACCGTCCTGCTGATTTTAGGTGGACATATTCCTACGACACAAAAGCCAGCATGGCCCGCTTTTCCGCATGCCCCAACTCGACATCCCGGACGGCCTTGTCACCGGCTGCCATGAGGCCTGTGCTGGCATCACATAAGCCGCCTGCACGTGGGACCGTGGTGACAGGCTTACGAAGAAACCCCCCCTGCAAATCCGTATTTCAGGTAGTGCAAGGCCTGGGCGGCTGGGGCAGGCATACGCATCGGCGGGGCCATCGGCGGCGCCCGGACCGGGTACACGATCTGCGACTGCGTCCGCGGCCTCCCGCAGAAGAGAAGTCGAAGCTTCAAAGCACCCCTTTCGCATAAGGCTTCCTAGTAGACCTATCTGAAGTCGTTGAGAGAATGGCATCGGCTTTCTGCTCAAAGCGCCGCTCTTAAGGACTTTGGCATTGAGTCTTGATTCCCAGCAACATGGCGCCTGAATCCAGGCTCAATCGGCGCAGTGAGAACCTGGCACGGGACATCGTAGTAATGCGGCTTGCCAGGTCTTGTAAAATGACCTGCTGTGACCTGCTTGTCTTTTCACCAGTTTGTCAGAGCCATGGTTCCAGGAACAACCCCTTCATGGGAGGTCGACAAAACCCCCCCGACAACACCGGTCGAAGAAGAGCACTCCTCCTCCTCCCTCTCCTCCTCACCCATGTGTTGGCCATCGTCATCGCTTCCGTCAGCATCATCAAGATCGTCATCGTCATAATGATCATTCGTCATAGACACCGTCATCACCTCCACCACAACCATCACCATAATCAGCAACCAGATCAACAGAATTCTTGTGAGACGGACACCCCAAACCAAGATCCAAGAAACCCTAAACCCTACATAACCCCGAACCCTATGTAACCCTTGACTCTACAAAACCTAAACCCCATGCAACCCTAAACCCTATAACTATAAAACCCTAAGACCCAAGATCTCAAACCCGTCGGTCCTGGACGGTCGTTTCGGATCTTGTGGGAGGCTCCGGCTTCCTCGGCCAGCGACAGTGTGGGTTTGAGGTTTTGGGGCTTAAGGTTTTGGGATATAGACGGTATAGAGTTTCGGGTTTGGGGTCTAGGGCTTCGCGGGGTACTGGTTCTGATGTCAGGTGGAGGGCATCGGCGCTTCGGGTTTGACGATGGCGCTGCAGAGGTTTGTCACATCTTTCCAGCTTCGCAGGAAGGACATTAGGTCATCCTGGAGACTGCTATACATGCATGCATGCATGCATGCATGCTGGCTGGCTGGCTGGAGGGAGGGAGGGAGGGATGCGAATCGAGTACAGAATATTGTTGCTCTCTCCAAGCCTGAACCCTAAAGCCCAAACTCGCCAACAGCGGCCTGGCCTCGTCTCTGGAGCGACCTCCGGCTTTGCAGGGTTCGGGCTGCTGCTCCGGCTGCTTTTGCTGGAGCTGCTCGCGCTTCCGAAGAGCCTGGGCTAAGGGCCTTTAGAGGTTGCGATTTAGGGACCCTTAGGATACGGCTTGTGTTTGGATCGGGCTTAGGATGGAGTTGAGAATGTAGTGTTTTGTCGGGCCCTTGTCCGTCTGCTGCACAACTGGTATATATTTGTTCGCGCTACTCCCGCTTTAGAGTTCCAGGGTTCAGGCTTAATAAAGGGCGTCGGGGGTGTGGGCACTGGTGCAACAAGTAGCAAACTGTTGGTCCGTGCAGTCAAGCGTCTGCTCCTGAACGGCCTCAGCAGCAATTGCCACATTGGCAGCTGCCGTCTGCGCATGTTGGCTGATGACATCTCCTGCCGTCTGGACCGCAGAGCTCGTGTGGTGCCTTGGCCACTCACAAAGCAAGAAGCCAGCAAATGCGTCAAGGCTTGTTAAACATCTCCTGCTGCAGGGACGTCACACGAAAAGGCCTCTAGTCCTTGCTCTGATCGATCCAGAGAGCAGCCCGGACATGCGAGCGCCAAGCGGGGCGGATCGTGACTCCACAAACCCCCACCAATTCCGAAGCGAACAAGCCTGCAAGGCAGCAGACCCAAAGCTCTAGATGCCTCAACCACAGAGCCAACCTTAAACACCATTCCGAAGCACCACCCCCCTCTCGTCCCCTTCCGAAGGCTACTGCACTGCAGGGAGCCATGCATTCGTCACAGCCCGCTCCACGTGGGGCCGCACGGCCTCGATGGCCTTCGGGGCCTCCCAGGGACCAAGAAAGTCGGATTGAGGAAAGAAACGGATTGAGGGCCCCACCCGTGACTCCATGATGATGACGATGATGGCGATGACGATAATGACGATGACGACGGTGATGACGATCATGATAGTGGTAGTTGTTGTTCTTACTTTCATCCTTAGCGCACAAGGTGTTTTGGCGATGATCATGATGACGATGATCTCTTTGTATGGATTTCCATTATTCACACACGAAGAATGGTAATATGACTGTGACGATGATCATTACTGTTGCTGCTATCACCCTCGCAACTATCACGACTGTCACTCCTACCACCACTAAGACCACGACACGATCACGACAAGGACGACAAAGACGACGACTACGACGACGCGGACGACGACTGCACTATCACTACCACTCAATACGAATTTGTGACTACGACCTTGACTGCAACAACCGACGCCTACCACGACCACCACCACCACCACCATCACGATGACGACGACGCCGACTACTACTAGTACGACGACGACTAAGTTGTCATTATTGCCAATAATAATACTGCTCCTGCCACTGCTACTGCTACGCTGCTACTGCTACGGCTGCGGCTGCTACCGCTACCGCTGCCGCCGCCGCTACCGCTGCTGATGCTGCTGCGCCCAGTGCTGCAAATAGCGTGCGATTTCTCGTCATCTGTGAAAGAGGTTTCATATTGGCTGTCAGCAAGTACTACCAACATAGGTTTGCACGCCCATATCCAAAGCTTATAGTCATTGTGCCTCCTCGGCCACGGCCCTGTGCGCAGCACGTGCGGCCTGTTCGGTTGGGTTCCGTCAGTACCCGTAACACTTGGCATATCTGAACGGAGATTCAGGAGACTGCATCTCCTCTGAGCTTGACGAGCGAGATTTTTGCGTTGCTAGAAGTTGATCGCCTGTTTGGTAGTAGCACTAGTTCCTTAGTTCGTTTATTAGCCCAGCTTGTCAGGGTGGACAGTTAGTCAGTGGTTGCTAGCAGTGCAGTAGCGCTAGCAGTGCCAGTAGTACTAGCTGTACGGTACTGCTAGTAGCTAGTACCTTCACTACTAGTAGTGCTGGTATTGTCATAGTAGTCGTCACCGTAGCAGGCAGCCACTAGAGTAGCGATAGGAGGAGTAGCAGCAGAAGAAGCAGTAGCCGGAGCATTATTATTTTTATTATTATTGCTATTATTTTTATTATTAGTAACAGTAGTAGACATACTAATAATTATACTGAGAATAGTCATGTCAACTCGTCGGACCTCTGGACTTGGGACTCACTAGATGCTCGCCTTGGAAGCCTGGCCCGGCTGCAGTATGGGGAGATTGTAGGAATTCCTGGTAAACTCAAAACAACTCCAGTAGGTTGCCAGGAGCTCAGGAACGAAGAACGGGACGGGAAGAATGGTTTGGTGACCGAAACTGCCGGGGGCCTCCTCCACATATGGCCGTGCCGTTTCATACATCACCGGCACGTCATGCCAAACGACTTTGTGGATAGCCTGCCCGGCCTGAACATCAAGCACAAGGATTCAGCAAAAGTTGCCAGGAAGCCCACATCCCGCTCGGCCTGCTGGACATACGGCCGCGCGGTCTCCACACCGGTCTCAACCATCACAGGCACATCGTGCACCACGGCCTTGTGGATCACCTTCCCGGCCTGGCTCAAGGAACGGGGATCAGAGATCCGAATAGCTGTGCGTAATGAAGGACCCCACCTTATCGCGACACTCACAAACCCAGCAAGCACAGATGATCATCTTCGGCCTTTATTTTGCCACAGTTCTGAACTTGCTGCTCTCGTCACTGCTCAGGTTATGCAACCAACCCGCGACGACCATCTTTCGGACACCTGGTGGGCTTTCACCAGGAAATACATGCTCTGGCTTCTGTAATAGCTACCCTGATTGCTGTAATGACAAGAGTTTTTGTGATTCAAACATTCCTACAGATTTGCATCTACCTTCTATGTCTGCATGTTGCAGCATCCTGACTTCCGCCCAGACGAGATTCCAATTTCAGCTCTGCAAACCTTATTAGTCGTACATGTGGACGAAGCAGATTGTATGGTGAGCTGCCTTGCCTTCGCAGCTTCCGGTTTCTTCAACCAGATTAGAGATTTCTGAACTGCTGCGTTTCAAGGGATGTGCATCAGGAATGTTGAGGACTACGACAGCCGGTACTGCAGTCTTGCCTGCGTCCCCTTCTCCACGACATACACCTGAATCGTGGGCTTTTGCTTGGAGGATCCCTCAGGCCCTAAGTGCAACGTAACATGGCGGAGCCGGAGCTTAAGCAGGCTTCTTCGGCAAGACAGGGAATGCCATGCCAAAGCCTTGCCTGAACAGCAAAGCAATCGAAAACTCACTCCTTTCCGGTGAGGTCCCGAAACCGAAAATCTCGTAGCCGGGCCTGCGTCTGCACGATGGCTCGCTCGACGTGGGGCTTCGCCACTCGGTAGAGAACCGGCACGTCCTGTAAGCTTCTCCGACTTACGGTCATGGTCGGACCCATACTCCACCTGGTACTCATAATCATACACATACAGACTCAAAACCCAGACCCATAAGCCTACAAATCATCATCAGCATCATCAGCACCATCACTATCATCACCATCATCATCATCATCACCGTCGCCTCCATCATCACCGGTCGTCATGTTCAACATCGCGATCATCCTTGTGATCATCAAAAGCATAGTGATCATCATCATACACCGAAGCATTAAGGTTCAGCGTGGACTCGATCTGACTCATGATCCGTGCTGAAGCCGAACATGCAACCTTTACCAATCAGCCAGAGCTGGCTAGCTGGCTTGAAAGAAGAACCCTGTTCGCAGAAGCTCGATGCAGGGCAGTTGCCTATGGTCCCGTCAACAGGAGCCTAATCTAAGGTCCTGCGATGCAGCCCTTGAAACCCCTTCTCAACCCAATTTCCATATTCTGAAGAATGTTGACACTAACAATCACAACAAGAAGAATATGAATCCCCGCCTCGAGCACGACCTTCTGCAAGCGATCACCTGCAGCTCTTTTTCAGGATCCCCTCCCCCTTGGGGCCGCCTCAGTGCTTTGGCCCCAAAACACGCCTTGGAAACGCCTGAAGAGAGTTTTAGCTTTAGGAGCTCTCGGGTTCAGGAGTCCTTTTTGGAACGCTAAGAGGGCTCGGAGCGTAAGATTTGAGCTTTGCTTGTCTCCGGTAGTCTATGGCGGAGCAGTCAGCCAACGACTCGCCGGCAATGCGCCCCGTAGTCAGCCGATCCTGAAACGCAAGGCCTGAAACTGCAAAAACGAGCCGATCGGTACACGCTTATCCCTAGACCCCGCAACTTATAATCGCCCCTTGAAGCAACCACTATAGCCACCCTTTCGCTAAACCTCATAATAAAACTGATCATCAAAAATAACAATAACAACAATGATGATGATAATGAGTAATGCTAAGAGAATTCTCCCCAAAACAACTCTTTACAGCAATTTTCGCCCGAAGGCCGGCGTGCTGACCGTAGCGCGCCAGTGCGTGGCCCCCAGCCTGCACTGAACAGTTTGAGTTTGAGCGAAGTGTCTTTCGGCTGGAGACCCCTCCGGGACAAGCGGCGATGTTGAGCAACAGGCGCTGCGGCGCAAGCTCCAAACACCGCCTTAACCCCCTAAACCCCCTCAACCCTTTTTAAAATCTAGCCCGAAACCCTTACCCCTTCCCTTTCTGGGCTGCCTGGATCCCGGCCCTTGCCCCATGGAGCGTCCGCGCAAAGCGGTCCACCCAGTCCTCTGAGCTTCTTTTGAGTAGCTGGGTTTTGGTGGAATCTGGAAGCTTCAGGGTTCCGGGCTTCATTGGTTTAGGCTCTGAAGTTTAGCTAGGTTCCTGAGTAACCCCTTTATAATAAGGGTAGCCTTTTCCCTAATACTCAGTTTTAATAAGGGGACCCTAAACCAAAAAGGGCAAAAGGGTACTACTCAGGAACCTAGTTAGGGTTTGGATCTGGAGTCTCCCGGTTTAGCCAGTTGAGGCTTAAGCCTGGTCCGGTGCTTCTTGGTTGTGAGATTTTGGAGATCCGAAGGCTGAGAAGTGGTGTTTCGGGGATTTGCGGCGCTGGAGCGTCTAGAGAACAACATAGCACCTGAGGCTCTGGGAGGTCTCAAGCCTGTCGGTGTTTAGTCTGTAGGGGTTTAGGGTTGAGAGTTTAGGGTGTAGGGTGTAGGGTTTAGTGTTTTGGGGTGTGGACTTAGTTTTAGGACCGATACTATCTAGTAGTGACACCAATGAATGGCACTAGCAGCACAACTTTGTGAGGGTGATGCAACGTGATGCACATTTCTATTCTAGACCCCCAGACTCTAAACATCTCACGTGAGGGTTCTCAAGAGAAACTACGTATCTGTGGCTTCGAGTTCAAAGTGTATAGGGTTAGACGCTGGCTTGAAGATTGCCCGGCTATTGCTCATCTTGCCCTAGAAGCGGAAACAACGCTAACCGATCGATCCAAGATAAGCTAAATATTGGCAAAGGAAAGCTAACCTCCATCTTGCGGCCTAGAACCCAAAACCTGCGCAACCTTCGCAGATCTACAAAGACAAGCAAAGGAGTCCGGCATGGGTCCCACCCCAAGGGCTTCCACGAACCTGGACGGCCAGCGCAGCACTGAGGGCTTTCCACAGTTTCTGTGTGCTTGGATAAGATGGAGATCCGGGCGTGAGACGCCATGTAGGGGGCATAGGTAGGTATAGCAGCAGCACTGAACACTTTTACAGAGAGGAAGAGAACAGATCGCGCCTTCGCCCGAAGCTGCAGCAGTTGTGGCTCAAGACGTCGTAGTCCTGCCCACGCCACTCTTGGCAGAGTGTATGGAGGATGTGGGCAACCTCCATCTGGCTCTTGACCTCGTTAACTGCACAAGGCGCACTGGCGCGCCAAGAGCAATGACAAACAAACGGCCTAGCAGCAACAATAACAACTAAACAACTATCGGCAAAGTAATAGTTCGAAAACGATAACAACAATAATAATCAACATGGCAATGATAACTAACAGCAGTTCCAACAGTAACGGTTGGACACCGAGCGACTGTCGAGCCTACGTAAACGCTGCACTCGTAGACGTGCGCCGTCTCTGAACGCGGCGGATCGCAAGCGATGCCATAGACGCCATAAGACCACTCGGCTCCGAAGACCTGCAACAGCGTTGCTGGTTTTAGGGTTTTAAGGGTTTCGGGGTGTTCTCGTTGGTATTCAGGGGCAAAGTCCGTCCGCCTCCACACCCACGTGGAATGCGCCCCCTAAGGCAGGGCCGCTTTCGGCAAAGGCCAACATCTGGTTGGCACCGACGAAGTTCCTCTACAGGTCAAAGAGCGTAGTGGAAGTTCTACCAGAGTACGTGGAAATGCCGCAGAGTTTTAGCCGAGGGTCTCGCTGAGGTTGTAAACGTGCACTTGGACCCACTGTGGATGAATCGGACCGCTGGATGCGAGCGGCACCCGGCTGGGGCTCAGAAGGGTCAGCTTCGCCTGGTAGTCGCCTGCAAAAGCGAAAGAAATCTTGCAGCTAGGACCATACGTGTGCACTGGCTTTGTATACATAGAAGTCGACCATCGACACTACAACACATTACGCTGTATCCATAATATTGTCTCAACACTGGCTGCCGAGGGTAAAGTCTGAAGAAAGGCTGTGAGAGTGCAACACGGAGCATGTCAGCTGTCACACACCTAGCTCACTCCGCTCAGAGACGAGAAAAGGCCTTCGTCCAGAACCGGGGGCGATGTCACGAGCTGCTGCAGCTCTTCCAAAGTCAGGCGGCTCAGGACATCTACCTGTCGCCGTCAGCTGGAACTTAGAACATACAAAATTCGGGCCAACAAACGTGAGCCCACAATCCTGCGTGCACCACCCGCAGCCTGGGCAGTGTGCGCGTCAACACCCCCCTTCCGCTCGCCGGCCTCGTTCTCTGGAATCTCCTTCCGAGCGCCACTGATTTGGTGGCTGCTTACCTGGTGATGTAAAACCGCAGTCCAGAACAAGAAATCTGGTATAACGTCCGTCCGTACATGCTTAATCCGAACATGAAGAAACAAAGCTTTGCCGGGCAAGGTCTCGTGGCGGGTTGGGATTCCAAGGCCCTCTGCCGCAAAGATGCCTGCAGGCGGTACATTGGCAGTGGGTCCGATGGGATGCTTAGGGATCCTCCGTAGGCTTCAGGGTTTAGATTTAGATGCTGCTCTTCTGATTCTCATCATCAGAGACTGCAAGATTTTGCGAATGAACTTATCTTGCTTCTCCATCTGCAAGGCCTTATGAAATGTCATGCTTCCTCAGACATACCCGCTTCACAGTGAAGTTCAGGCTGCATCACTTCCTTCTCGCAGTTGATATCCGTCAACTTGTTTTTGCGCTGGGGCAAAGATCAATGTTTCATCGCGTCTACATGTTCGGCACTTCAGGCTCTGGAAACGCAGGACGGTCTGTATCTAGTAGCAAATGAGGGCTACATGTCCCAATGTCCCAAACGTCTCCAATGAATGGTTTGGAACTCAGGAGCAATGCGATGTCATCCCAGCCTGCGACTTTAGCAGCCGCTGCTGGGATCGCGACTGCGACTGCAGTGAGCGCATGCTCCGCAAGTCCAGATTCGAGAACATGGCATCCGGCGTGGATAAAGGAGTGGCGAGGATACTGCAAACCGATTGAACCCGACTCTTGGCTTTACCTGGCCGTGAAGCCATCGGGTACCTGTAGGGCAGGGAGTCCGTGTTGGCTTCATGTGATCGCAAAGCTACTTTAGCATGAATGAGGCAATGAAACACCATCCTGCGCCTGGTCTGACGAACTCTTGGCTTTTAAAGCACTGCGGGCAGCTCAGCCCTAAGTGCTTGGGTGCGGCGGCACTGTGTCCGGGTTGAGTCTGAAAGCGGCTGGGTTATTGGGAAGGGGGGGAGGGGGGCGGGGCTGAACCCAAAGACAACCGCTTGGCAGTCGAACGTGTGCCCCGTTTCACCGCATAATTCGCCTGTCCTGTGGAGATAGCTCCAGAAGCACTAACTGCGTGAGTGGCAAGCTTCTTGCTACTTCCGAAAGCGCTCCAAGCTGCAGCAGACGCTGCAGGAGAGCAAGCATTCTTCTCACCCAAAGGGAAAACAACAGTGAACAAGATTTCACGAAGTAATCTTGAGCAAGACCCTCAAAGTGGAGGCCAAGGAGGAAGTTCCAAGTCGCTCCCTCTCCAAAACCGCAGGTGGCTCTGGAGATCTAATGCTGCGAATTTCTTTGCCTGCCTACAGGGAGGGACCCCCACAGCCAGTGGAGGATTCCTTTCGTGGCGGTCCGGGTGCCACAAGTAGCAGTTGAGATACTGTGATAGCCGCTATGATGACGAAGTGTGTGTGTGTGTGTCTATGGCTATAACTTATAGGCTATAACTGTAGTCCTGGGCATACTAGACGATGGTGGGTATCTGACTCTGGCCGCAACGACTTCAAGATTTCTTGGGTGCATCTTGAACCAACAGGGGCCCACCCTGAACGCAGTGAGGCCTCCCTGACACAGCAATTGTTCTAGGAGGGATCGTGCCCTCCTAGCAATTCAGCTGCTGGGGAGGCCTGGGCAGAGGTTGACTGCTTGGCGCCTTCAGGTAAACTTTGGGTCCGATCTTCGGATCCTCCTCAAAGCGTGAGATTCTGGGAGACGGTTACAGGGTGCTGCCCCCGCGGTTGCCACAAGCCCGGGTCACTTGAGCAGCATGCCTTTCGCCGACCATTGCAAGCCTGCCTACCGGATTCGAAGCCCTAAACATAGTCTTTCGTAGTAGACTTAGCAGACTTGGTAGACCCCTTGCCGGCAACCGCGTTTGGACCCTGCTCCCAAGGTGCGAGTGGAAGGAACATGGACTTTTGCAGAGCCTTCACTTCTTGCCTCGGGGGGGCCATCAGGCTATCAGGAGCTTTAGGGTGGAGTGGTGAAGGATCTAGCGTCTGCTTGGGGTTCGGGGCCTTTGGTGCTCAATCTTTCCTGTGTTGCTTGGATTTAGGTGGGAGAGTAGCTCTAGACTCAAGTAGCATGGTGTACAAAGGTAGGTGTCGTAAAACAAGCACTTGATCTCCTACGTTCCTGCATCCGTCTAGGCTTCCGCCGAAAATAGAAAGCATCAACCCCTGGAATGCCTGATTTAGCAGCGCACGCACCCCGCAACCCTTGAACAAACCTTTACTTTAAAATCTGACACACCGCTACGCCCCACCAAACCCCCAAACCCTAAACTAGGCACTAGTCCCTAAACCCCTACCCACCAACCTCAACTCCCTAACCCCCTGAACCCCTGAACCCCTGAAACTTAACCCCAGGTTGGCAACGAGTGCTGAGCCCCAGACTCTTCGCCTGGTCGTTTCGGCTTCAGGATTCATTCAATGCTACGCGACGAGGGACGGTTGAGGACTTGGGGTTCAGACTTAAGCGTTTAGGGTTTAGCGTTTAGGGTCGAGGGTTTAAGGGTTTAGTTGGGCATCGGGTCTAGGGCCCGCTGGAGGTCTGGAGGCCGCTTTCCCTAAAAAGTCTCGCGAATGGCTGTTGCATGCCGGGGTCAGCTAGTTCAAGCCCAGCGTTGACATCCTATCTTTGAGGCTTGGGGCTGAGTAGAGACCGTATTCCCCGCTAATCCTTTTGTAGTTGAAGAGGTATAAATATCAAAATGTCATATGCCCCGAAACCCTACTCCAAGTGTTAAAGACCCCGCCACGGAGGCCTTGCCCTTCGCGGCAGGCCGCTCTTCTTTCACCGTCTTCACGAAAGGGAAGAACTCCTTTCAAGCGCAACATAGAACATACTGTTGACATCACATGGTCTGTTCACAAATATGCCTTATAAAGAAGCTGAGAAGAATGGACATGGGGTTGTTACCGCTAGTACTAACAACTTCACCCAGATGCCGTCGGAAAAAGCGAACACTACGCGGCAGCAACAACTCATCACAAGGGTCCCGTCCTGGCCCAGCAGGAAAGGAACCAAGGCACGAGGGACCTGAGAAAATGGGCTGCTTGTCTTCGGAAGTCTGTTTGGATGGGACATATGGGGGTGTAGTCCTGTTCAGCACCAGGACCAGTGCTGGAAAGCCCTCAAAGTTCGTGGTTTAGGCGTTTATGGGTTTGCTTTCGAGAAGAGCTTCATCATCTTGACTTCTCAATGGCCAGATCATGTATGCAGACTATGCTCGCACAGGGCCCCGGGGTCCGCACTCGCACGCCGTCCTGTTCCTGGTAGTTCTCAACGATGCTGCACAGGGCTCGTTCCTCGGACCCGGCCCGGAATCCGAAGTCTGCCGGGCCCCTATGAAGGACATCCAAAAGTAGAGACAAGGTTTGGGGTTCAAGGTTCAAGAGATGCAGTCAAAAGGAGAGACAACCACCATGATGACATCATCATCACCATCATGATCCTACTGGTACCGCTATGGATTTTAGGATTGGGGGTGCGGGGCAAGCTTTATCTCTTGGATCAGGATTTACTATAGTTTAGGGGCTTCGGGAGACTGCGCTCAAGAAGGTCACTCGAAACGGCAAAGCAACCAGAGATCGACCACCTTGGGCATCTGAGGGTTTTTTTTTTTGAACGCCTTTTTCCACCTCGCCAGTCTGTCGGGTTGGCAGAATCCACCTTGTTCAAAGCGACTGTACGTTTCCCTGGGGCTCTTCACTTCACCACTCAGCCACTGTCCTCGTTGAAGCCACTCTCACCCTCAAAGCCGACAACGTTCGTCACATCCCCATCTGAGGGTTTAGGGCTTAGGGTTTATAATTATAGGCCGTCGAGTTCAGAGTTTAGGGTTTAGCGTTTAGGGATTCGTCTTGGCTTCTTGTTGCCGTTGTTGCTGGCGGTTGGGTGGTGGTGGTACTGTTGCTGTAGCCGTAGTTATGATGACAATGACCATGCTTGTTGTTCTTCAAGGTTTACAGAGTTCGGCGGGGCGACATACCGCTCGAATAAAGGCTCGGCAGAACAAGCGCGACAGCTGACGGAAAAGAATCTTAGCGTGCCTTCACTCATCATCCCGCTACAACAAGGGAATGTAACACCACGCAACATCGAATCACATCATCTGGGAATGCATCAGTACCAACCTGCGATGCGTTTTTAACCCGACGCATGCAGTACCGAGGCTGTGGCCGTTGCGCAGAGCGTGCTGTTGAGCATGTGGCAAAACCTCGCAGATAGATTCTGTTCAGTCTAATCAGTCGACCTTGCGCTTTTCCGCCATCTACACTCTGAATGTTGGTGCACAGCACTGCCACGAGCAGCAGCAGCAGCAATAGCAGGTACTGTAGCAGGACTAGACGTAGTGGTGGTGGTAGTAGTCGTCGTCATCGAAATACTAGTACTAGTAGCAGCAGTAGTCGTATTGGTGTAGTGGTAGTGGTAGTGGCGGTGGCGGTGGCAGTGGCAGTGGCAGTGGTAGTGTGGTAGTGGTAGCTGCAGCAGCAGCAGCAGCAGCACTACCACCACCACCAACACCAACGACAACAAAGGTCGTCGCCGTAGTATGCGCATGATGACTCTACTACTATCAGCACCGTTGCTGCACATGCTGTTCTTCAGGCTGTGAGCTGAGGACTCTGCGGGTCCTCTGGCCGGTAGCCGAACTTGGTCTGCATCGCCCGGGCCTGTCAAGCGCTAGAGGCTCGGGGTTTAAGTTCTTGTCTTTTTGTTGACGCCCACTTCTCCCTGCTGTTAGGTTGAAGGCCGGTTCTGCTTTGAGGTGGGGTGCTCTCGAGGTTCGGGGGCCGCTACTTCGGGATTGGGGTCATGTGTTCAGGTTGTCGTCTTGGAGTTTGGATTTGCAGGTTGCGGCCTGTTGTTTGAGTGTCTGGTTTCGCCTCTTCCAAGGATCTGTGGCAGTCGCCTTTGCCATCGGGGACTCTCATAGACAGCACGGCAAGCCCTTATTCCCAGAACAGCTTTTGCGCTTCCTCAGCAAAAAACACGTCTTGAAAGACTTAGTCAGGATTGCTGGAAAAAGACCCGCCTGGTAGTCCAGGCAGTTCGAGCAAGACACCAGCTCTCTGTACCTGAGTCCAGTGCTTGGATAGCCTCAACCCCCTACAGCATCAGTAAAGGCGTTCGTGCCCTGCCAAGCCCCAAGCGCCACATCCCCGAAAGAGCCGAACTCGAGAACCTTCCCACAGCTCCTAAGCCAGCTCCGCTAGGGCCGACACTTGCCCTTCCCCTCGTTGTCGCCTGGGAACCATCCTTCTAGATCGTACCTCATCGCAGTTTGGTGACGTGCATCCACGGTTCGGGCCAGCGGAAATCACAATAATAATAAAGAAAATCTGCAAGCGCCTCCTAACTTCACTGCGCACTTCTTGGCAGCTGCGTTGTTCAGCTCTCCAGAAACGATCGCCACGGTTCGATAAGGAATGCCCAGGCTTTGGTAGAACTCCTTTCATGCATGCGCTGAAGTCTTTGAGAACAGGAGCAATGGCTCGATAGAACTTGACATAGGGTTTAGCTCTTTGGGGCTCTTGGTTTTAGGATCTCCTGCGCCATGGCGATCATGGACTCGTGCTCCTCCCAAGACCTTGATGAGGCCACTTTGCAGCCCACCGAACCCAAGACTCTCTACAAGTCTCTGTAATATATAATATAAAAATATAGTATTCAAGCCATAAAATACAAGAGTCTGCCCGGAAAAAAAAGGCAGCCACCAGCCCAAAAACGAGGCACCCGCCCTCAAAACCGCAAGCCGAGGCGGGCGCTTCTCTGGATCGGTAAGCACGAACTGCTCGATCTTCTCGAACTGGTGAACCCGGAAGATCCCGCGAATATCCCGACCTTCGTGGGCTGCTGCAGCCCTCAGGGCATCGGGTTCCACCTACGGCTCTCCGTTTCAGGGCTTAAGATTGAAAGCGAGAACAACAAGGACAACAACAACAAGAACAAGAAGCTTCATTCGCTCTTGCTGTTGCTCCCGCTGCAGCAGCTGCTACTGCTCCTACTGCTGTTGCTGTTGCCTTCGCGGCGGCGGGCGCTGCTGCTCGTTTTGATACCCTGAGGAACTCCTGTTATTCTTCGTGCTCTTCAGCTTCTGAGCTCCCAGCCGCTGCTCCCGGCTTCCCTGCGGAAGCAGGACGAGTAGCCGACGTAGCGGAGCGGGAAGCGGGTCTGAAGGCGACGGCGGCTTCGAGCTTCCAGCTCGGGCTGAAGGGTCTATCCGGGCATAAAGTGGGCTTTCGGACCGTTTCCGCCGGAATCGGTGCCTTGAATTCGAGTGGACCGTCCAGGATCGTTCTGATGAATTCGGGCGCGGAGACTGCAGGTGAGAAGCCCCCACCCCCCGGATAGTCGGATCGTAAACCTCACCGGACGAAGGCTTCCAGACCCTATGTACAGGGTCGAACGCGCCAAAAGTAAAAACCCTCGAATCCCGGAAGCGACCTTCGAGGATAGGCTGGCAGTGGTGGTGCCTTGTCGATCGTCTGACCTCGATGGAACGCGGAGATTGGCTGCTCCTGCACAGATCATCCCAGCAGTTTGGAGATGCTAAAGCACTCTGATACTGAAGAAAGCCCCTCAAGCATCGCAAAGTGCACAGGTGGGGTGGTCCGTCGCAGCACGCATATGTCAAACCCTAAACCCTCAACCTCAACAATGTGTGCCAGGGGCAGTCCGAGGTAGCGATGAGGTACTTGTCCAGCTCGGGATGCTCCTCCACATGAGTCTGAGCCCCATGAAGGGATTACCAAAAGGGTACTATGAGGGGAAAGGGTTACTATTAGGGCCTATACGGCTATCACTTCTCCTTCCCACTGCTCAGGCCCACAGCAACTTGCCTTGTCTTCAATGACCTTGTACAAGACATCGTCATAGTCAGCCTCGCAGAGACCGCTTGCTCTCAGCCACCCGGCCCGACGCATCTCGAGAAGCTTGGGGCAGAAGTTACTGAGCCCGCTGCCAACTCGGCCGTTTTGGCCATCAGATCCTGGGAGGTGCAGCTGCTCTCGTGATAGCAAACGCTAGGGCAGCTAGAAGCTACCGATGTGCCTGAAGCAGATGCAGACTTAGGACATCACATGTAGCTAGCGAAAAGCCCTTCAGGCGTAGGTCTGCCTAGACTTCATTTTCCGAAAGTTATGCAAGGATGGGCACCTTCTTCATGAAGAAGGGTGGCTGCCTTGGATTCAACATGTCCGGTCGGGTGGAGGTTGAGGCCGTGGAATCCCTGAGCCGGCAGCAGGGGAGTGTAGCCACGCTGCGAGAGGAAGGCCAGACCTCCAGATCACTGAGGGAGCTGCTGGGAGCTGGCTGGGCTGATGTAAGCCTATCTAAGCCAACACCCTGGCTAGTGGTCACTGCCAGCGGTCTCGGAACGACACGTCAATCCGCCCGAGAAGTGGGGAAACTTGCAGAGCTGCACTCAGGTGGGCATCCGGCCATAGTTGATCAACGCCTGGTTCAGCAGCACACCGGGGCCCGACAAGAAGTAGCCCCGGTGGCCGGCGACCTCTCGCGAGACTCAGAAGTTTGAAGAGAACCATCTTCCGGAACTCAAGCGAACAGCAGCCTCGAGCCCAGCGTCGAACTCAACGGCACCGATCATCTCGAGCAGCTCGAAGTGCGGCCGGAAGCCGTTTGCCTGCGGAAAGCCGTCGACCTAGTGGGGCCTTGGACTGCAGAGCATACATGCTGCTATCATCTGCGGTAAGAGCTTGCGATCCCCTCTTCCTCAACATATGGATCGCCAGCGTCACCAATGACTCCACCGTGATCACTGTCATCATCACGATTCTCATCATCACGACATATCACGACGCTGTCTACATCATAACTTCATAACCGTCATCACAAATACAATCGTGGTCACCAGCAACAGCAACACCAGCAGCAGCATCAGGTTGTGCTTTTCATAAAGGATGCCTGGTAGGTCTTGCCCTCGAAGCTGCGTGGAACTCCCCAGGTAGCAACCACCTGACATGACCCGTGCAGTCAGTATGGGGCTTTATGAAGAGGATGCATGGCGAAGCAAGCGGTCTGGGAGGGCAAGTTTACGGGCATCCCTGCACAAGACCTTCGCTCGCCTTGTTGTCCTTGTCCTCATCTTGAGAGACGGGAACAGTGTCGTGGACCTTTGGCAGAACGGTTGCCATGGCGAGAGGCTGCTGCTTTCTCTTGCCTTGCTTGCCCTCCTGGCCCCTGCACAGAAGCTTGCCCAAGTCTCGACACGGTCATAGTAAAACCCACATGGCGCAACGAGGTTGCGGCCAGATTTCCAATCGCACCAAGGAGCTTGTCCTGCCACAGCGCGTACTAGGCGCTAACTGCCCCAGGTGCAATTGGCCTTGCCATACGCTCTCTTTGCAGTCCCAATCGCAAACTCCTTAATAACTCCTTGGCGAAGGCTCCAAGCTTTAACCCCAAGCTGTGGTACTCCTCTGCTCCCCGTTAGTCCGATGTCAGCGATTCAACCAGGCGCAGAGTCACACCGGCACAATGCTCGAAAGAGGGCCTGAACTCACTGCTGAGCCTTACCTAAACCCCAAAAATCCTTAACGAAAACACCCCCAAGAGCCCCCCCTCCCCCGTGCTGAAATCCTTAGTTCAACGAAGCGCAACCTCATTGCGCTTCAATCCCAGACTCCCTAAACGCAACAGTTCAACAAAGCCCTGAACCTCCTATATAGCCCGAGTCGAATGCCACGCTCTCCAAAGCCATGGAAGAGTGGCCCGCTTGGCTTGGGTCTCTTCCACTACCTTCTCGAAGTCTGCTGCCTCCCCCTGGCCGACTTAGGATTGAGGCATTCTCGCATAGCATGGTCCACAAAAACTTACATGTCTAAGTTGAGTGTTGGCCTCAGACGGACCACTTTGACTACAAGGGCCAGCATGCGTTACCGCCTCCTATCATGTTGGGCTGCTGCTGACATGAGGTCAATGAACTCCAGTGTCTTTGGCAATGCCACGCGGATCTTGCCGTGCATGTCGCGGGGCTGGGACCATTCAAACAGCTCTTCCAAGTCAATCCGAAAACAATCATTTGGGCGATCATGATTCTTCCTCGGCTGATTGCACCCACTCCTTTCAAGTAGTGGTCCATTTCGGTTCACGGTTCTCACATGTGTGCGCACACTGTACTGCTATTTTCCTTAGGAGGCCATTCAGCTCTGACACTGTCAAGACTTCTGCCAATGGCCTCAAGGGCCGTCTTCTGCTGCAGCAGGTCCTCACCTTCTGGAGTAACTGGCTTTCAGCAATTCGCATGAAGCAATACTTCCTCTCCTCAGTTGCAGAGCCACTGCTGAGAGCCGGGCACTTATCTTGGCCCTTGGAGGCCTTCTTCTTCTCGGTGATTTGGCTTTGCACCTTATTCACCTGCCATGTGTAGCAGCACTGGCTATCGAATTCCACAGCGGCATGGAGGCTCGCAAGTAGCGAGGAGTCTTGTGCCGCTGCTAGTGCTGTTGCTACTGCTACTGCTTCTGCTGCCCCGGCGGAGTCTTCTGGGTTTAGCCTCGTGAGCTTAGGATCCTGAGGGGCACTAGGCGGCTCATGACAGCAACGGCAACGATGCTTTTGACAGTGCTAGTCGAGGCCGCAGGTGCGTAAGCAAGCCAACTCAGCTGACTTTGCATAGACGGGACTTCAGCCTCTTTGCGCTTCTCATCCAGCTGGAACTTTTGCTTGACCTTTGTTTTGAGATGTCTCAACTCAGATTTCAGGTCTCAGTGCGAGCGTATGCACTGGCTTTCTCAAGCTTCAGTGCGAATCAGCATGTCGCACAGGATCCCGTCATCGAGCCCCCCGCCCACAAACCATCCAGCTCTAGCACCTGATCCACGATCTTGGGGTCACCTCAGATGCAGAGCTCAAGATGAACATGTGTGTATGCGAGTGAGGGCCGCAAATTGAGGCGATGTTAAAAATGACGACGAGCATGAGAACAGTTAGGACGTGGATCTCACTAGCCAATGGTGATCTTGATGTGACCTTGAAAAACCCATTGCTCGGGCTGCTGTGGTTCCGCCTGCCTCTGCTGCTAGAGATACCTGTACGAATAATACTACTGCTGCTGCTGCTGCTACTGCTACTACCACCACCACCACCACCACCACCGGACTAGGACTACTACTCAGTAAGGTTTCTTCTTCTGTCCTGGCTGTCTCTGCCACTTGCATTCTGCGTATCGCCGGATCAAACATGGCGTCATTTACTGCTGTTCTTGCTCGAGCTGTTCAATGCTAGTAGTTGTGGGTGTCATGTTGTCCATATGCAGCGTGGCCACGGAAGCGCCGTCGCTCGGACTCCCTGACCACCTGCAGAAGTACAGCAGCAGAAAGACAAAGAACACTCCTGAAAGACGGAAAACCCCCACGACTAGAAACATCTACTGAGTATCTACTGTTGTGGCAGCTTACCAAGTTGCAGTGCTACTACGTTTCTGCGGCAGCTGCTCTCACAAAGCTCGGCTATTCTCTCCGCGTTGGGCGTTTTCTGCCACAAGTAGTGCTGCCGGTAAACCCCATCCGTCGAGTAAGCCTCAAACTACGGTTCCTCAGCCTGAGTGAAGGCTTCTTTCTCACACTGACTCGAGACGTCTTACCCGCATCCAAAGCTTCCTGCCCTGGTTTAAACCTGTTGCCCAGATTCAGGGAGTACTCCATCTCTAAAACCCAAAGACTCAGAAAAAGAAGAACAACCTAAACCCTCAACCAACTCCAAACCCTAGGGAAATAAATTCTGGGACCCTAAACCCAAAAACCCTAGGACCCTAGACCCTAAACCCTGGGACCCTAAACCCTGAACCCTGGCGCCCTCCCGGCTCACCGGAGGATTCTGGGCCTCCGGATCTCCACCCTTGTCTTTGCGCAGGAGGTCGATGCCGATCGTCATGGCCCTCCCAAGGACTCAAAAAAAGCACAGGAATGGGCGGAATAGGAGAGCTAAACATCTAAACTGCGATGACCATACTCGACAGAAAGAGAACAAGGAGAAGATAACAACATTAAAAAAACACAGCTTAAGACCTTTGTGGTTTGGCCCGAGTGCCTCGCGGCCCGAGGTGCGAACCTGCACATGTCGTAGAGGGCTTCGGAGTGTTGGGCTGCAGGGTTCAGGGTTTCTGGGTGCACGTTTCTGGGCTTCCGGGTTGCTTGTTTAAGCGGTTTTGGGGGTTCAAGGGCTTTGAAGCCTTAGAAGCTTGAACTTGGCGTGTGGTTACGGTCGTGCGAGCTTGCGGGCTTCTAGTGCTGAGTGCATGTGTATTGTGGTGTAAGGACTTGTTCAACTACCTATTTCTTGCTCTCTGCGTAGACCGTCATCGTAAGTTTGTGCTCTTTCCTATCAGGTTCTCCTGCTTCCCTGGCTCAAGCCACCACATCTCTAATTTATGTCGGCTTATCTGGCTTATGTTTTGAGGCAAATCCCACCTCGATAGCCTCCCGAGGCAGAGAATCTCCGCAAGGAACCGGCGCCTCGGAAAGGACAAGCAGGATAGAGCTTCCCGTTGCTATGAGTGTGCTGGCTCGTGTACTCGCGATCCTTATGATCATTACTGTTGCTACTACTGTGAGTATGACCAACATGCTTAAAGATTGCCACTGCCTTGGTGTCACTATTCATGTGCAGAAAACCACAAAACACAAAGGCCTCCTACGGCTTACAGCGGCTAACATCAACCGCGATTATGAAACAGCAGCAGCTGCTGCTGCTGCTACAACTGCTACTGCTACTGTCGCTGCGGCTGCGACGACTACTACTGAAACGACCATCATCAACGCCACTGTCGCGCGACTATCACCAACGCCGCGACCACTGGTAGTTGTACGAGACATAGCGGGTTTATGCCGTTGCCGTTACTGGTGCTACCACCAGTATGACGACGACACATAATACTACCCATCGTACAAACGTATGTCGACGAACACAACCGACGACGACGACGCGAACGCGGACGACGAGGACGACAAGGACGACGAGGACGACGGCGAGGGTGACGACGACGACGATGACGACGACGAAGACGACGACGAGCACCATCATCATCATCATCGTCGTCATCAACATCATTAGCTGGTCCAGAGCTGCGACGGCACCAAAATGCTTGCTGTCAAGCGACAACGACAGAAGCAGTACAAACCCAGGCAAGCTACAATAGCTGGAGCCGGGTCAGCGCGGCAACACATCGACACCGGGACAGCAACCATCAGAGTCTGGACAGCTTCCACCAAAAAAAACCTACCTGCACGAGGTCCTTTCTCGCTGTTCGCTCTCCGGAGCCACTCGTGTTTGCCTACGGAGTCGAGCAATTCCAAGCGCGCGCTGCCCCTGTACACGTCCAGGCAGCCTCGCAATTTCCGACAGCCGAACCCAACTTTGGGGCACAGGCCAGGTCGGGTCATTTGAAGCGCATACTCCAAGGCATCTCCGTGCGTTGCTTCCGCAGGGAACTGGACCGTCGCCTGGTGCAGACAGAAATGGCACCAATGAAAGAAAGGAGTCCTTGCCACTTCACTGGTCCCCTGGCCTCCAGATCCCGTCCATCGGGTCGCCTGCCGAGGCAGAAGTCCGCAGGAAATGCCTACCGAAACCGGTGCCCGATGCCGCCGATGCCCCTGTGCCTTCAAGCAGAGGCTCCCAGATCTCAGATCCGTCCCGGAAGTGGGAGCTGCCAGGGCTGCTCTTCGACTCCTGGCACGTATCCATGCCTCTCCTCTGCAAAACTGCCGTCCTCTATGTCTATGCCATCACAGAAGACAAGGCAGATCTTCTTGTAGGCATGGCCATGAAGACAGCAAGAACGATGCCGACAACACAAGTCGCCATCCTCGTCGTCATCGTTCTTGTGCATCATCAGTAGCAACCAAAGCAAGAATATCATCATCATTATCATCATCACCATCATCACCACCGCCATCATCCAGACTCACAAAACCGAGATCTTGTTGGTCGTTGCCATCATCTTTACCATATTCAGTACAATTTTGTCTGCGACCGTGAAATTTGCAAACGCGCAAATGCTATGATGATGTACATGATGCCGATGATGTTGCTGAAGATGCCGAGGATGCTGATGTTACTGATGATGCTGATGATGCTGATGCTGATGATGATGATGAGGAGGAGGAGGAGGAGGATGCGGATGAGGATGAGGATGAGGATGATGGTGTTGATGATGACGATGATGATGATGATGATGACGAGGATGGCGATGATGATGATTGTGGCGGTGATGATGATGGTGATGATGGTGATGATGGTGATGATGGTGATGATGGTGATGATGGTGATGATGGTGATGACGGTGATGATGATGATGATGATGATGATGAGGATGAGGATGGTGAGGGTGATGAGGGTAATGATGGTGATGATGGTGATGATGGTGACGGTGGTGTGTGATGGTAATGCCGATGATGATGATGATGATTATCATGATGATGATGATTATCATGATGATGATGATGATGATGATTGTGATGACGGTGATGGCGATGATGGCGATGATGATGCCCCAACATTCCACAACCAGAGTGTCCTCAGCGCAGGTATGCTCTTGCCTGGCCTGCTCCTGACAACACAACTGCTTTGCCCCACATGCACAGGGGTTGCAACGCGTTTGAGGTCGGCGGGGATCTCTGAGAAACGCTCCCCTGGATCGTCTGAGTGACGTGAAAAAGTTGTAAGGAAGACTCCACACTTGCCTAGACCACCGCCCTGGCCCTTGCCCTGGCCTTCAGGTGACGTAGTGCATGTCGCAACGCGGTTCGGAGCTCCTCGGCCCCCTCCTGTCGGCTTGCAGCTTTTGGCTTAGGTGGCCGAAGGGCTTAAGCTGGGGGTTGAGGGCTACAGTGGTTTTGGGCTCATCGCCTTTCTAGGACAAAAGGTGATCCAAGGCGAATCTGACAAGAAGCCCGACCCATGCTGGCAGCAGGATACCAAAACACCTGAAAAGCATCCCTCGTGACAAGACTTCCTTGTCTGCCTGCACTGGAGGAGGGCAAGCCTCCAAAGGCCCTTGAGTCGTTGCCTTCAACCTTCGGCCAGAAGGGCCAAAACCAAACCCATCGAGGATTCAACCGTGTTTTCGCAGCGTGTTCAGGCGCTCTGGGCTCGGAGCTCAGGATTAGGGGTTTGGGCTTTTTTGCTCCGGAAGTCGGAGCTGGGGTAGACTCCCACATCTGGTGGAACCAGCTGTTTGGGGCCGTCTCTTAGACAAGATGCCAACAGATGTCAATGTGTCTCTTTACCTCCCACTTCGCGGCACTCCAAACTGCGAAAGAAGAATCCGGGTTAGGCAATGGGGTAAATTTCTGAAGGCTTCGGAAGAGACTGCGATCCTAACCACGGTCAGCTCCACCACCGACAGAGATACCCTGGGTGTTCCCATCGACTGTGCCTCGTAGGCTCGTGCCAGTCGCTGCTGCGTGGCAGCCTCGCGCACGGCAACTCTTGGATCCGGAGCTTCAGGGAATCAGGGGCTTGCAAATTTAGGGTTTAGGGGTTTAGGGGTTTAGGGCCGTTTAGGGGTTTAGAAGGGATAAAACGCCCAAAACGCTGACCAACCCTGAAGTCCTAAACTCGCAAAGAACCAACCCTAGAGTCTCTGCACACGAAACCCTTACTAAACCAAGGCTGATCCCTGAACCCCTTAAAGGAACCCCTATTCTAATTATTAAGGCCTCTGTCTTCCCCAAAACAAGAGGGGCAGAGGCTGCAGTAACCCAAATCCCCTGGGCCTGATCCTCCAGCTCCGATGTCTGCCTCTGGAGTCTATCCTGGGTTGAGGGTTTAGGGTTTAGGGGTTTAGGGTTTAGGGGCTTAGGGTTTAGGGTTTCGGGGTTCAGGGTTTAGGGGTTCGTGTGTTGAGAACCCTAGCTTACCACATTGAGGAAAGCAGGAGATCTGCTCCAGATCCATATGTGGGGGCTGCTGGTAGCTGAAGATGAGCTGTAAATGCCTACTACTACGCTCACTCAACCAAAGCTGAAGCCCGAAATCCTAGACTTCTAAACAAGGGCCCAGTATCCCGGCAAGCCGTGGCTTTGTCCAACGCCCTCTGAAGCTTGGCGGCCTGGTTTTAAGCGTCTGGGGGGCAGTCGACGAGAGTTTCTGAAGGCCAGGGTTCCTTAAGGAGGGTCCTTATGAATGAGTATCCTAGCAAGTAGGTCCTAGTTTTTAGGGGCTGATGAACTTTCCCCTGCCGGATATCCCTGGACTGCCACAGGTCCTTCAACAATCAAGAACACCTATACACCCCCATGCCGTGGAATACTACATCAAGACCGAAAATCCTGAACACCCCAATTCCGAAGGCTCCCGAAAGCCTTCATGAGTATCTGGGCTCCGTTTAACAAAAGGTCTGCTGGTTTTAGGTATTTCTTTGAAGTTTACACGTGCACTACACCCCAGACTCTGAACCCCCCACACTCAAAACCCAAAGACCCCAAACCCTGCACCCCTAAGCCCTAAACCCTAAGTCCAAGCACCGAACCCGGTTAGCCCTAACCCCCTAAGCCTACACTAAACCCCTACACCCTTAGCCTAAACACCGTAGTGTTGAACCCCCTAAGCCCAATCCTAAACCCCAAGCCCCTTACCCCTAAACCCTAAGCCCCCGAAACCTTAAACCCAACACCCTAAACCCTAAAACCCCCAAACCCCTCCAACCCCCTAAACTCCCAAACCCCCTTCAAACCCCCCCTCTGCCTTTTCCTGGAGCTCCCTCTGCTCCTGTCGTTGCAGGGCGCGAGCCGCAGCTGCGGCCCTGAGCTTCTCGTTCTGGGCCTCCCAGGCTAGCGCATGGAAACGGTGTTTAGGGTTTAGGGTTTATAACTTTACCAATAACATCAACAATCATAGTAGTAGCAATAGCAATAGTAATGGCAGGAATAGTTGTCATAAATAAAAGATAGAAAAACAAAAAGACTAATAGCAGTAGTAGTAGTAGTAGTAGCAGTAGCACTAGCACTAGCACTAGCACTAGCACTAGCACTAGCACTAGCACTAGCACTAGTACTAGTACTAGTACTAGTACTAGTACTAGTACTAGTACTAGTAGTAGTAGTAGTAAGACGAAGAAGAAGAATACAATAGAAATTATGGTGGCAATACAGCTAATACAACAGGATCGCTTTGGTTTAGGGCTCAGGGCGTTTGCGGCGTTTAGGGAGGTTGGCATGTAGGTTTCGGGCCTAGAGAAAATTTAGGTGGTTTAAGGTCAAGCTTCCGAGTTCGGTGCGGAGGCCGAGCTCATTTACACAGTCATCGCATCTCCAAACCTTGAGCGACCTGGACGACCACGTGAGGAACTACGACTTCAAACTCAGAACAGCACCCAGAACCCAGAGCCCACAGCTGCTTGCAGTAGAGCCCCAAACCCTAAACCCTCAATATAATATAATATAATATAAGATATATATATATAATTATTATATATAATATATATTATNGGCAGGGGCAGGGGCAGGGGCAGGGGCAGGGGCAGGTGGGGGCATAGCTTTCAGCGGAGTAGCCTTCCGAAAAGGAGGCAAGTGATCGTGGCATTCCCCGGCCCGAAGGCCCTAAGAAGCAAGAATGCCGAACCTTGTGCGTCGTAACAGCTGTACGCTAAGCCTCCTCCAGCAGAGCAGATTCGCACCCGGCAATGGCTGCGCTGGTTGGCCCCCGAACGTTGAAAAACTGGACTCGGGCCGAGACACTTACTACTACTACCACTACTTCTACTACTACTACTACTACTACTACTGCCACTACTACCACTACTACCGCTACTACCACTACTGCCGCCATTACCACTACTACCACTACCACTATTACCACGACTACTACCACTACTACTACTGCTGCTGCTACTACTACTACTACTACTACTGCTAGCAGCACGACCACGACCACGACCACGACCACGACCACGACCACGACCTAGTACTAGTACTAGTACTAGTACTAGTACTAGCACTAGCACTAGCACTAGCACTAGCACTAGCACTAGCACTAGGACTAGTACTAGTACTAGTACTAGCACTAGCACTAGCACTAGCACTAGCACTAGCACTAGCACTAGCACTAGCACTAGCACTAGCACTAGCACTAGCACTAGCACTAGTACTAGTACTAGTACTAGTACTAGTACTAGNTAGCACTAGCACTAGCACTAGCACTAGTACTAGTACTAGTACTAGTACTAGTACTAGTACTAGTACTAGTACTAGTACTAGTACTAGTACTAGTACTAGTACTAGTACTAGTACTAGTAGTAGTAGCAGTAGTAGTAGATGTACTAGTACGCTTTCGGCTGAGGGGCGAATGTGACTGTACGTAGTCTGCGGGCTGTGCTGTGAGACTAGTGTGTTTTTTGCATGCTTTATTAATTCGTGTTCCATAACATTTTTGGCTCAAGTGAGCACGGC